>VYYT01000031.1:0-136806 GCA_032988895.1 Colletotrichum kahawae | reverse complement strand
TTCACCGCCTTTGGCTGGAAGTCCTTGTAGGGCACTCAAGTTTTGGGCCAATAAGGGGGCGGGAAAGTCATGCCGCTGTAAGAGTCATGCCTCTGTATCAATTCGTCATGCCGCTCTATCAATTCCCATATAAATATAGAGAGATAATATTTTAATACTATTTATACTTTAAAAATTTAAAAATTTATTTTAATATTTATATATAATTAAAAGAATTAATATATTAAATAATATAGATTTCTAACTTATACCTTACTTTACTTAATTCTTATACAAATAAGTAGGTTTTTCTATCTCTTAGATTTAAGAAAAGTAGTTATTTTTACTTGCTTTTATAGTTCCTAATTAACAAATTGATACAGATATATATTATATAACTATCTCTATATAATAAAAACTCTATATGCGGTTTATATATAGCCTGCTATTCTTACTAGGCGGATTATCTAATTATTTAAGCTACCCCTAGATTACTAAGAAATGCTATTATAATCTCTATAATCTAATATACCTCCTTAAGGATAATTATTATAATTATATAGTTATCCTTATATCTCTATTAAACGCTTCTAAATAGCTTTAATTATATCTTATTATTATATTCTTTTATGATTTTTATAAAGTATAAAATAATAGCTATTCTTACTATAAGTAATAAGAGTAATAAAGTAGAATACTACTTACTTTACTTAATTAGGTTTAAAGCTTCTAATTAGTTATAGTTTTACTATTTACTTTAATAAAGTAAGAGAGTAGATAAATAATATTTTATAATATATATACTTAATTATTTTTCTTCTCTTTTTTTCTTTACTTTTTAAGAAGTTATAAACTATATATTACTCTTTTATTACTATATTAACGCTTTAATTAAGTAGATTAGTTTATTTATAATACCTACTTATACTTTAATTTCTTTCAAGCTTTAAGCTTATTTTAATACTACTTATAATAATAATTTTATAACTTCTAAAAACTACTTCTTCTTCTATAACTTCTATTTTAAATCTAATAGAGATGATAAAAAAGATAAGCTAAGCTTTCTTAAGACTAACTATTAGTTTTATTTCTTTTTATAAATTAGTTTAATTACTAAATTTTCTCTTTTTCTAGCTATAATTACTACTTCTATTACCTATCTTATTATTTATACTTCTAAATATCCTATTTACTTACTTATTAATAAGAAAAACTTTAATAATCATAAAGTTAACTTTACTTCTACTCCTAAACGTTATAGTTACTTTATTTAGTCTTAATAAGCTATAAAAAAAGCTACTAAAAAGAAAAAAGTTAAGATAGCTAAAGCTTTTATTATTTCTCTTACTACTTAGAAAGAGAAAAAATATACTACTACTAATCTTATTAAGTAGGTTACTACTAAAAAGAAAAAAAAAAAGAAGAGGAGGTAAGGCTTTAAGCTACCTATATAAGTATAAAAGCTTTTATTAATAAGTAAGCTACTATTACTAAAGAAAGAGAAGAAGATAAAATAGTTAAAAGTATTAAAAGTATTGTTAACTCTTCTAACTTATCTTTTAAATTAGAAGATAAGCTTTATTTTAGCTACTCCTTTTTATTTAATAATAGCTATTCTTACTCTAATTACTACTTTATTAATAAGAATATTTATTACTTTTATTATAAGAAGAATAATACTTATTATATAGATAATAAAGAGATTATTACTCTCTACTATAAGCTTTATAATCTTAAGAGGTATATTAAAAGTAATAAATCTATTTTAGCTAAGATATATACTATTATCTATTAAGAGTTTTTAAATATTACTAATTTTCCTATAATAAGTTAGTATAACTTAAGAAAACCTTTAAATTACTACTTATAAAGTTAATACTATTTATAAAACTAGTAAGAAGAAAGAAATTACTTCTTTTAAATATATATTATATATTTACTACTCTACTTTAGTTATTACTCCTCTTATTTATTAAAAGACTTCTATCTATCCTTTTTTTACTTTTTTAAATATTGTCTTTAATTTCTACTTTACTCTTAGCTATATTTAAAATACTATTATAGCTACTTACTATAATTTTAACTATATTTTCTTCTATACTATTAACTCTAGTTATATTAACTTTAAAAAGTTTTATAACTAGCTAGATATATTTAAGTTAGCTGTTTTATTAACTACCTCTTATAAAGCTATTCTATTTATCCCTACTTCTAAAGATATCTAAGTATTCTTTTTTTATAGTTTTTAGTATTTTAGAAGCTTTAGTTTAAGATAATTCTACTTTTAAGCTTTAAGCTTATAAATATTTAGTCTTTTTAGTAATTCTTCTATATTAAATAGAGGTTCTTTTTATGCTTCTTACTCCTTATTAATTATTATATAAAGATATTTTAAATATCTTCTTTTTTTATTTCCTTCCTCTACCTCTCTTTATTTCTTTTAAGTTTAAAAGTATAATTCTTCTTAAGTGTTTCTTTTTAATTAGCTATTTCTAGCTATATTTAGAAGTTCTTAAATACTTACTATAAGAGGGATTTTATAAGCCTATCTATTATTAGCTAAATAGAAAGTATATATACTATAGAGATATACTTTTTATAGATTTCTTAATAAAGCTAATAGTTATAGATATTAATATAGTATAACTCTATTTAGAAATAGATAAACTTCTTTATAACTAGTCTAACTATCTATTAGTTATTATATTAGATTTATATTATTATAGGAATACTTTCTAAAGGTTAAAAAGATATCTTCTTATTTCTTTTATTTAGAAGCTAAATTTTAAAAGATATTATAAAATAGCTAATAAATATAGCTTCTTAAGCTATAAATAAGAGGAAAAGAAGTTTAGCTTCTATTATTAAGGTTATAATAATTATCTATTTATTTACTTGCTATACTATAATACCTCTAAAAAGCTTTATTATAAAGCTTTAGAAGCTTTTTTGATTTAAAGTATTATTACTAAAACTTATATTAGAAGCTACTTTAAGAGTATTACATAGACTTTTAGTTTTAAGTTTATACTTTATATATAAGTAATATATTTTATAGAGGTATTATAATATTTAATTTATAGCTTACTAGTATTTTAGTTTAAGGTTTCAATTAAAGTAAGTAAGATAGCTAGCTATAAATATAAAGTTTAGTCTTATTATTACTACTATATATAAGAAGATCTTTATTTTTCTCTAATAGAGATTAACCTCACTATTTAAAGCTTTTTTTTTATATAGAAATAATTCTATATATTTTATAGAGGTTTTATTTTATATCTTTAGGAAGTATCTTAGTAAGAAGAGTTTTCTTACTTTCTCTATATAAATAGCTTATAAAAGCTAGAGTTTCTTTATTTTTTAGTTATAGAAGATTTTAATATTAAGAAACTACTATAAGCTTTTACTACTTTTAAAGTAATATCTTTTCTCAAGTTCCTTAATTACTTCTTTAACTTCCTTTTAAGAGGCTTTTAAGTAAGTAAATATATAGTTATTTATATAAAAGAAGAAGTATATTTAGCTTTTCTTCTAGTAGTAATCTTTTCTTAAAACTTATAAGAAGCTTAGCTCCTTTAGTTTCCTCTTAAAATATTATTACAATAAGACAAGAGATTAATAAAGTCTATAAAAGGCTTTTTTAAGCTTAAAAACCTTTTTAGGCTTCTTGTGTCACGGGCTAGAGCCCGGCCGAGATCTCCGGCTTTGCCGGAGCAGCTACCGAGATCCGGCTCCGCCGGATCCACTATTCTGCTGTAGCACACCGCCTAGCCCCGGTCATCACTGCTGCTAGGCGCCTATCCCTGTAAAGTCCTTTCCTCCTTCTTCAGCTTAGAATAGTCAATCGACGGCACCTCTACGTTGAACAAGCCTAGGGGCCAGCCCCTTACATTATTTTTCCTATACTAGAGTAACTATATTTCTTATATCTTTAATTACTTCTATTAATAGTAATAGTAGTAATAGTAGTAATAGTAATAGTAATAATAAGGATAGTAAAGATAATAATAAATAATAATAATAATAATAATAAACAACGACAACAACGACGACAACAACGACGACAACAACGACGACAACAACGACGACAACAACGACGACAACAACGACGACAACAACGACGACAATAACGACGACGACGACGACGACGAGGTAACTTAGAGTATAAACACAGGAAAAGTAGTCGCTCTAGCACAGGAAAAGTAGGCGGTCTCATAATTATTAATGAAAGTAATCAGGGACACAGGAAATATAGCTACACAGACACAGAAAGTTTAGACGGTCTCTTTCTTCTTTTTTAAACCTCCCCCCAGGGGGCTAGATCACAGTTCACATGGGAGTCAAAAGCATAGCGCGAACACAAGACAACTTATTCCTCTACACTCTAGCATATTCCCAAAGCGACCATTCCACCTGTAAACATACACTCGATCTGATGAATTGAATATCTTCTCGCTTCCAATCTCAATTGCTCAAATGTCTGACTCGCTTGACTCATCTCTCTTTCTTTTGAGCGACTTGCGCGCAAACTGGCCCAAGAAATCTTTGAAGAGCGTCACGTCATGCCCTTCGGGGTATTTGTCGCTGGCATTGATCTTCTCTGTCTCTGATAACAGCTTGCGACTAGCCACCAACCAAGCAAGCGCCGCTCTGAGTTCGATCTCCGGTCCCTCCAATTCTTGGGGAACATCTGTCATGACTTTTTCGAAGGCTCGCCAGAAAGCATGTCGACGATCATGCCGGGTCTTCAAGTACCTGGCCATTTCCTGATGTCTGAAGTTTCCGAACTTTGGGGCGATCATGCCGTCAGGCTGCGGGGGAGGTTGGAGTGGAGTAGCTGGGAGGCTGCAGAGGGGGAATTCGCGAGTTCCTCCTGTTGCGATGAACGCAAAAGCCGTTTTCAAGCGGGAATTCCTAGCCCCCGTAACGTCGCTCTCTTTCTGCCTCAAGTCTTCCCAAGTCAGATAGCGACGTTGGTTCTCTGCTTCGTCCATGAGCCCGAACTGCCTCAACATCCATGCATCGAGCTTGAATCTGTTGTCGTCACACCAGTCAACATCGTACCAGCCATCGAGATTTTCGAAATCGTTATGCGTAAATCGATCGAATGGATGGAGAGGCTTTTTGTATCGTCGCTGGCGATCTAGCATGTCTTTGTAGCGTCCGTTGCCGTCGTCAAGCGTGGACCACACGTGGGTGAGCAGAGTACCTAGGAGCACAGCCTGCGGTTCATCTAGGGGGTTTCCATGTCGTCGAAAAACCACCATGACATCTTCGGGATATATCATTGTGTGTCGCACGCCACGATGCTCATTGGTGACGATGCCGTGCATAAGCTGCATCGTGATCTTGTGGCGGACTTCGTGATCGGCGTTAAGCACGAATACCTTGTCGTCAGTCCCAACACGCAAGACCGGGTTCGGAGGTGCAATGAGCCTGCCAAGTTCGTCTCTATCTGCTGGCTCGCGTGTGCACAATCCGCCGATGGTTTCACCTTCGAGATGCTCCCTGAGTATAACACCGACGTATCGCTTGCTTCCGGGAAATTTCTCTGCACTGTCGTATGCCTCCAAGACCCATGTGCCATAATATTCCGGATTGATAGTATCGGATTCGGTTCTAGACCTGTGAAGGTGTTGGAGCACAGCAGCTCGGCGGCAAAATTCAGAGTCGGCCCAGACCGAATCTCCGTAGCAAACTGTATCGATGACTATGGCCACGACACATTGCTTCTTGTTGCCAAAGACGGGAATATCCGCATGTCGAGGGTTTTGGCGAGGGGCCTTGTCGGTCTTGCAAAGAAGGATTTGTCGGTCGTGACTTGCTCCGCCAGAGATCGCTTCAACAATATTGAGCTTCAGTAGTTGGGCATCCTCGTAATGTTCGTTCGGATTGAAATTGCTGGGTTGCTGTGCGGTGTAGTCCTGGAAGGGGCGGCCGTCGGATGCCGTTTTAACAGGCTTGGGAAAGATGCCCATGGAATGAGGGGGGCCGGGATTCGGGAAAGGCCGAAGGCTCATGTTCTGGCCTACGGTGTACTTCGCGAGCGCGTCGCGCTGCTTGGCGGTCACCATGGCGATGCTTTTGCCAACAAAAGTGAATAAAAATGTCAGTCGGCTTGTTTTCAGGGTGGTGCGAAGACAAAAGTTTGTGAAGGGAAATGCTGGATGCGACTGGTGACGTGGATTGGGAGAAGGAGGGGGGGGGGGGGGGATGGAGAAGAGGGGAGATGGATAGGTAACGGAGAAGAGGGGGAAGCAAGGAAGGTAAGAAAAAGGTGAAGTAGACAATAGCGAAATTGATGAAAGATATCTGCCAAAATTTCAGGCAGGAAGAACCAAAGAGAAGGTGCGAACGAACCGTACCTACCTTGGGTATGCGACCTTTGGCTTGCAGCGCCACGCAGAGAAAGCAAAGTGAAATTAAAAAAACCATCATTTGAGTTATTCAAAATGCGCAATCCAAAATTTCACTATTGAATCCCTCAAAAAAACGGAAGATAATTGTCATCCGAACTGGCGTTGCACAAGACAATAGTAGCAAACAAAACGAACCCACAGACCACGCAAACGAAAAGAAACAGCAGAAGAGCCTGCAGTATTAAGAAAGCTGCTACTACAGAACTAACTCATTCTTGCGAGCTGGAGCCAGCATCAGGTTGTCTATTGATATCATCTCCGTTACACCTGCTTAGCTTGACAACACTTCATCCATTGACGGGGTTTCTGCCGTAGGCACGGGGGGAGACGAGAAAAAGAAGTCTCCAGATTTGGGATGGGGAAGATAGAACAAACGACAACTGGGAAGATGAGATCTTGACAACTGGAAATGACGCATGTCCGCCATGGGAAATGGACACAAAGATTTGATCGCTTGAACGCCTGTTTCTGAGAAAACAAAAGCTCAATTTTGCCCAATATGTTATTCCCTTCGTGGGTCTTAGACTAATGCCCCTTGTCTTCCAGCTTTGGATGTTGGTGTTGCTGGCCTTCATCCTTAACTTGTTGACGGCCCTTTCACCGCCTTAGTCAAAGTGCGGTAGCTCACTTTCAGCCGAGATCCAAGTAACGATTGAAGGATGTTCCTGGAGCGAGGGGTCTACATCGTGAAGTCGAGCCCACCCGGCCACTTGACCAGCATCGTACCTCAACACAAGGCCGCGGAACGAGAAGCCGCCCAAACACCTAGAGCAAGAGAAAACACAAGCCGTCCTGCCATTGCCAGCCCCGTGTCAAAAGGCGTGGCCAAAACGCCACTACCTAGCGTAACAGCCAGCCAAATTGGAGTGGCCTTGCAGCTAGAGTACGGAGCATGGCCAGAGACCGTCCGTAAATGGAATACTCGCTGGTAAATTCCAAGGTATCGCTGAACTAGTACTGCTAAACTTCAATCATGCCTGCCCCCGCAAACGCCTCGCACATGCACCATAAACGCCTTAGCAGCACGTTGGAGTCTCACTTCTTGGCTCTCCGCTTACCCTTCTTCTCAGGCACACTAACGCTTCCCTCAGCCACCTCCCCAGCCTCAAGCTTGCCCTCGTTCTCCAGTTCCTTGAGCTTCTCCTGGCCGGAAATAAACATGGTCAAATCGCGGTTCATCTCCTCTAAATCCGCAATCTGCTCCTTGTACTCGCCGTCCTTCTTCTTCAATGCCTCGAGCTCGGTGTTGTTGTGCTCCACACGCTTCATCAGCCCCTGGGTGACTTCTTTTTCTTCTTGTAGAGCCTTGCCGAGGTTTCGTGCGAGTTCCTGCGACTTGGTGGCTTTGTTTCTGTCCCGCTCTGCGTCCCGTTCTAGCTGTGGGATGACTTGTGTCTTGAGACGATCGAGTTCTGTTTTGAGAGTCGCGTTCTCTTCCAGCGCGGCTGAAGCTTGTGCTGAGGCCGATTCTGCCGTTGCAGCGGCCTTTGACGCCTTGTCCGCCACTTTGCTGAGCATCTCCTCAAAGTACACCCGCTGCGACTCAAGTTGGCTGGTGAGAAGATGAGTGTACTCCAGACCGATGTTATCCAACTTTGCCCGCGGCACCACATCCTCGTAGCCTCCTTCCGGCCGGTGGTGCTGTCCATTGCTACCTGGCAGCTCGACCACCTTGCCGTCGCCCTTGTCGCGGATGAGGCGATGGACCCAGGTATCGCCCGCATAATCCCAGACATGCTGCGTCTCGAGCTCAAGCGCGAAGCTGTGTGCCGTCTCTTTCCAGTGATCTTTAGCATGACCGCCTTTGTATCTACCGCAGCCGACGTTTCCGCAAATGAGGCAGATCCAGAGGTCGTCGGGTGAGTCGCATGAACTACAGAGATTTGATACGGAGGAACCGAACGGTTGGGTATACGGGTTCGACGGGTCGTATGTCGTTTCGGGGTTCGTGTGTCTGCAGACGGGACATCCTGAACCCTTCCAGTTTTGGAGACAGTTGCAGTGGAAGACGTGCTGGCAGGGAATCGTCATGAGGCCGGTTGTATCGTCCATACGTTCTAAGCACACCGGGCAGGTAGGTAATTCGACGAGGTTTGGTGTGGGCGGAGGGAAGGGTTTGAGGCTGCTCGATGCGGCGACGGAAGAGGACGGTGTAAACGGATCGTGGTTGAGGTCGGGGAACGTGCGGTTTTCTCTTGTCGGCGTCTCAAAAGTGATAGACTTGACGAACACGACGTGACAAACCTGGGCCTGGGGCAAGTTAGTACGACCGCCACGTCCTCTGTCGTTATGATAACTCACCTCCATGCTGTTGAAGACCTTGCCGTCAAACTCCCTCTGCCACTTCCGTGCGCGCTCACTGTTGCGGAACTTAAGGAGGACCAGATACCGGTTCATCCTGGCGGTCATGACCATCCGGTAATGGCTGATGTCGTCCCGCCACTTTTCACCCACATATCCTAGGAAATCACCTGGTGTGAGGTAGCTCGGCACTGCTGGTATACAGAGTGTTGTGCAGTCTGCCGTCTTGGTTCCATCGTCTTCTGACGGATCAAGACCTAACTCTGGCGTCTCCTCCTCCTCGCGGTAGAAGTGAACCACGCCCCAGCCAACCTCCGTGTTCTTCGTCTCGAGCGGCACGTACTTCGCCTTCGTTGATGTCCCCGCGAACGTTGGGCCCACGCCGAGCGCCGCCGACGAGCTAGCCGCTTCTGCCGTCATTTGCTCTCGCTGACGCTCGTCGTGCAAGTCGATGCTCTGTATGCTCAGTTGTCCAAACCTCCAGTCTCTGACAGCCGTTTCAGGCCGTATGGCGGCGGACGATGGCGGAGGTGGGAAGCTCTGGGTGCGCGCTCTCCACTGCCTTTCGGTCAACCGTTCAAGGTTTCCACCGTTGTCCACCTTTGCAGGTGCTCTCGAGGGGCCGCAGTCGATCAGGCCAGTGTTGCCAGAAGTATTATGCGCTTGTGTGTTCGATCGGTAGGTGTCGGCGGGAATGGGTGTTTCGTATGACTGCAACGGCGCGGGCTGCGGTCTGTGAACGTAGGATTTCTTCGCGGATTTCCTAGAATGTGTCGGAAGCTCGTCGAAGATGTTGATCCCTTTCGTTGGAAGCCAAACTTCTTTGCCGCCCGAGTAAGTATGCGCCTTGGCTTTAGATTGGCCGTCTATCGGACTGGAAGTCGGGTAGAGCTCAAATTTCAGGTGGTAAAAGAAGGACCGCATAGCCTTTCGCAACCTTGCGGCGGGCTAACACAGTCTATCCTGGTTTTTGCTGTCGTCTCTGTCGTCTGTGGGTGCTGTCGTAGTCGCTCGCCGGCGTGCAAATCGGCTGGCAAGTGATGCTGGTTTACAAGCGATGTGTACTATGGAGGTAAAAGCGAGTGTCCCCGAAGCGCTTTAGAATGCTTAAGCTGCTCATAACAACGAGTGGATGGAGGTGTATTTCGGAGGAATAATTTAGGTGCAGGGTCTCTGTGGAAGGTGTTCCCCCACAATGGAACCCCACCGCGGGCACGGGTCCACTGGTCACGTCACTGATAAGGCGCCTGCGTTTGGCGGCCGAACCAAAGCGGTGCTAGACTGTCACTGCAGGCGCTGTCTAACCTTTTCCCGATGGATACAGAATCAATATAGAACTATGAAAGCTACAGCAATGAAGACCATAACGACAGCAAATAGAGATGATGGACGACGACAGCAGACGGCAAAAGACGTCAGAGACGGACGACGATGAGGGGTAACAGATGACAGTGACGGACGATAGTGATAGACGATACTGATAGACGGTAGTAACAGACAACGGTGACGGACGATAGTGAGGGACGAGGGTGACGGACGACGACAGCGGACGACGATAGCGGACGACGACAGCGGACGACGGCAGCGGACGGCGATGACGGACAATAACAGGGACTAAGACGATAAGAGCGACAACGGACGAAAACAGACATAGACATCACGAGAGGGGACAAATGTAGACTTCAATGGTCTGTATTGGCGCTTTGAGCGCATGGTGCCTAATTTATCAGGCCCTAACTAAGATATCATCATGCCACTACCATTACCCATAATCCATGAACGCCGGTCATAACGAGAGCTGCCTACTGGCCGCCGCGGAGACGAAGCACCAAGTGGAGGGTGGATTCCTTCTGGATGTTGTAGTCGGAGAGGGTGCGGCCATCCTCGAGCTGCTTACCAGCAAAGATCAAGCGCTGCTGGTCAGGAGGGATACCCTCCTTATCTTGGATCTTGGACTTAACATTGTCGATTGTGTCTGACGACTCCACCTCCAGCGTAATTGTCTTGCCGGTCAGGGTCTTCACGAAAATCTGCATACCTCCACGCAGGCGAAGAACCAAGTGGAGAGTGGACTCCTTCTGGATATTGTAGTCGGAGAGGGTGCGGCCATCCTCAAGCTGCTTGCCAGCGAAGATGAGACGCTGCTGGTCGGGAGGAATACCCTCCTTGTCCTGAATCTTGGACTTGACGTTGTCGATGGTGTCAGAGGACTCGACCTCGAGGGTAATGGTCTTGCCGGTGAGGGTCTTCACGACTGTGGAGGGTTAGCTTGATGCTAGGTGGTGGGGAGTTAGGGAATTCGATGACTTACAGATCTGCATACCACCGCGAAGGCGGAGGACCAAGTGAAGAGTGGACTCCTTCTGGATATTGTAGTCGGAGAGGGTGCGGCCATCCTCAAGCTGCTTGCCAGCGAAAATAAGACGCTGCTGGTCGGGAGGAATACCCTCCTTGTCCTGAATCTTGGACTTCACGTTATCGATGGTATCGGAGGACTCGACCTCGAGGGTGATGGTCTTGCCAGTGAGGGTCTTGACGAAGATCTGCATGATGGCGACTTCTGGGCGGTTGTGATGTGATTGATGTAACTGATGGTCGATGTAGAAGTGTCGCTTGCGGACCAGTGTGTGTGGGATGGAAGATGGATGGATGTAGGAAGAAGAAAAAGCGTGGTTGAGGAGAGGTTGAAGTAGTTAAATAGTAGGAGGCAGAAGAGGTACTGGGCAGGAGGCGGGCGGGTGGTGGTGACTGACCGCGGCGAACGAAAGGTAAGGGAAGGCAGTGGGGGGCGCAGGCGCAGGTGGAGAACCGACCAGGAAGGTACCTGACTGCGTACTTACCTGACGGTTATGCAGTGCACTGAGGCAGTACGGATATGCCTTGTGTCCTTGTCTGGGGGAATGGCGAATGATTCATCAGCAAGCAAGAGCGCTAAGGTAGGCAGGAGCAAGCCGGAACCCTCCAGAACCAAGTGGACCAGGAAGGTGTCAGGAGGTAGCCAGTACCTTCCAGAAAGGCTTGATCTGGTGACGAGTTGATGTACTCGTCACTTCTTATCTGCGCTATCGGGCGACTTCTCCCGCCGACCTGGAAAGGCTGGAACCCAGTTCTGCTGTGCCTGATGTCTCAGTTCGCAGCGCTGGACCTGCCGCTGGCCACTGACCACGACGGTTGGCCACTCGCCATCGCCGCTTCTTTGATCAGATGGCCTCGCTCATGCCGCCGTAGCCCCGAAACGCCATTCGACGAGTGGCTGCCGAGAGATCAAAGATCTGTTGTTTGTTATCAATGGCAGTTGCGAGATGCGAATCTTCAAAGAACTGGAAGGCGGGAGCGAGCTCGGGGCCCCGTCGGCAAGAACGTCTCACGCAGGAGGGGGCCACTGTTTACTGTTTCCCCGGAGCCTTAAGCGTTAGGCAGTCTGTCACTGATGGGTCGGCGCCCCATCGGAACCCCTGCACCTGCTCCGCCTCTGCCGTCCACCTCGGACTGTCTTCACTAGTCGTCATCGCAGACGACTCAATCATGGCTGAGAAGCGTCGCCGAGAGCATCCACGGAGTAGCCTACCACAGCTGGAGGCTGGAATGTTTTCCCACACGAACGAACCAACCCGCCAGACCGAGAAGGCGGGCGGTTAAACAACTGGCTGTCTTCGTTCTCGACTGGGCTAGGAATGCGTGTGTGTGTGTGTCTCACCCAACCGCGCCGAGAATACCTCCTTGACGATGGATGGCTGCAAACTCAACCAACTCACAGACGCCAGACCGACTCAAGGCCACACACAATCACCAAGGCACTGACAATGCAGTGGCGCCCCACCCGCCACCCGGATGCCGGCCATTTTCAGAAACACGGCGACGCCTGACTGGCAAAGCGCGTGCAATGTGTCACTACCACCACCTTAATCGCCACTCGAGAGCCTCCAGTCAATCTTTTCCTCGTCCGAAGAATCGCCTGCCAATCGCCCGATGCCTCTAAAGCTTCTCTGGACCTCATCGCTTACCTGTTCCAACGACTCCATCGGCTTGCACTCTGCCTGCGTTGGCCTCACCCAAGATGGCTTCATTTCTACATCCCAGCGCGCCCGCGGTCGCCGAACAGTCATACCAGACACCCCGGTATCGCTATCGCTGGGCCCCCGCATTTTAGCGCATGATGACGCCAGACGTCATTCCTCCCAACCTCTTGAGCGCCCGACCCTGATTTTAGCATCGTTCGAGACCGACCGACGAACTGCAACCTCTTCGGTCTGCCTGCCCAACAATGTCCTTTGAATAAATTACCCGGGAGGAATGGGTGTGTGAAGAAATGTCTCTTTCACTGTTTCGGGAGCGAGCCACATGGATCATGGCAAGACGAGACCGATCAAATCCAGTCGAGAATGCTCCCCAATGACGCATGCGTTTTGTCGGAGAAACGAGACAGAGGGATTGCGACATCGCCATTTCGACGCTCGGCCCTCGTCACGACGACTCACGGTCGGCGCCAGAGCCCGTATTGGCCAGCCGACCGACATCGTGGCACCAAAGTGCGAACGTGGCAGAGTGGCAGTTCATGTCTGCAGCAGACGAACACCACCAACTGCACTCCTCGCAGCCAGCCACCGTCTTATTGGTTTGGCCTCAACGTGCCAAACCGCCAGCGCCGTCTCTGATTTGCTCCGATAAGGGTCCCCCTCCCCGACTTAACCCCGCAGGAGTTCGCGTTCTTGCGGTCAGCAGGCCATGAAGGTCAGTCAATAGTTCCAACTCAATGTCGACAGAAGTCAAAAAAATCGTTCAATGAACGGAGGTCCCGTGAGTGTTCCTGGAAACAATTCCGCGACCGGGATGGCGAGCTCTCAGTCAGCAGCAATTGCCTGAATCGCATCAACCAGTGCTCCATCGGGAAGATTCGCCGCCACAGTCGGGGCAATTTTATACCAGGACCTCTGTGGTGAACGGCGAGGCCAATTGACTGAGAACCCAGGAGCCAATCTAGCCTTCGGAAAGCCTAATGTTGTCCTTAAATCCCATCAGTCGGCGTTATTTTCAAGGGCTGTGTTGACTGCAAGGGTCCCGCTGAATCAGGCCACGTGCCAGACACTGCGAGACAAGCTGCGCGACCATCGACCATCATGAACCGCTGTATGTGCTCAGTGGTTCGATGGAACCTATGCGGCGGATCAGAACAGCGTTGACAAAAACAAACAATTTCAGGCATCTTCCTACAGCGCCTTTCGCTCTCCGCTACTCTCATGATTGGGGCCTCTCAATTCCTGGGACCACCAAACCTATCTTTGAGGACATGGGCCTGGCGACCTGGCCCGTAATTGCGGGTTGGCTCACCGCTTCAATGCATCGTGAAGGGGGTGATTGCGGTCAACTTTGTAGAGTATAAAGGGCGTATCGTCTGCCCGTCCCGTCCATGTCCGAATGCAACCTGCCAGACCTCGCTCCTCGGACCGAGCAGACTGGCAAGATGTAGCCGTCCTGACTTGCTTGTTCAGTGACGCTTGTGTTGGGTGCCATCGGTCTGCTCTTGAAGGCTGAAGAGACCGTCGAGGAGAAACCCATGACTTGTTGTCTCGCTGTGGCCAAGCAGGCTTGTCTATCTAGACACGTGTTCGCATGGCGTGGTTGACCAAGAGGCCAAAGCAAGAGACACCGAGGGAACCACACGTTGCTTGCTTCAAGGTACAACTGATATGAAGGGCGAAACAATCTCTTCGATATATCGAATTTTGGCCTAACTACAACGGACATAAATATGCCGAACCCATTCGGCCATGAACAAAGCCTCTCCAAAAGTTCTAGAAGGTGTTTTCATCCAAAACGGTCCCTTCTGCTGCCACCCAGTAAATTCCAAAAATGCATATCGTTATCGTCTATGCTATGCTGTTTCATTTCCGTGCCTGTCGTGCCGGCATAATCGTCTCCGTTAAATTTGGTAAACAAAAAATATTCTTTATAGCGCATTTGTCGCGTCTCTCTTCGCCGCAGCGTAGCCGTCTAGCCAACGCGCAACTCCAGACCTCTCCACCACGTTGAAAGCTTCGAGTCATACATTCGTAATGAATCATGAAAAAGGGTCGTAAACACATCGAGACGAATCGTGTTGAGAGGTGACCAGCCGCAAAAAGAAGTGAAGTCAGATGATGTGTGTGTGTGTGTTTGAGGGAGATCATGTGTGTGTGTGTGTGTTTGAGGGAGATCATGTGTAGTGTCTCGTTCAACGCCGTCGCTGTGACCCGTAACATAGGAAACAATGCCCACCCGGGGGCTTTTAAATGACCTTCCGAGAAACATATATCGCAAATTATGACACAAGATGGTTAGTTGGCGCGGATGACCAGCTTCGACAGGAACTTGTTGGACAAGCAGTCAAAGTCGTTGCGGTCAAAGGTGGCCTCGGGGCGAGTGCGCAAGTACGACTCTGTCACGGGGTTAGTATCTTCGCTTTCGAATGCCTTGTATGATGAGACTTACCATGCTTGATGACGTGCTCGCGGACCTCAGTCATAGCCTCGCAGACGGCGACGTTGTTGTTCAACAGGTGGCCGTGCTTGGAGGTGTCCCAGTCCATGAAAGCGGGCAGCTTTTGGGAGATGGCGTGGAACAGGCCGACAATGACACCGACGGGAGTGGTCTCCATGTCGCTGCAGAACTTGTTGACGGCGGCAGGGTCGGGCACGCGGTAGTGGCAGTCGAACTGCATCTCCTCCCAGACAGCAAGCAGGATGGAAGCCAGCATGAAGATGGTGGGCCAGTTCTTGAGACGCTCACCGCTGTAGACGCTGGAGTACAGGGCAGAGAGCTCCTCAAGAATCTCCTTCTGCAGCTCACGCCACATGTCGGCCATGGCGCACTTGATCTGGAAGTTGATCATGACGGGGGCGACGGTCCGGCCGTAGTACTTGGAGTCCTCGTCGTCGATCTGGCCGTCAAGGCTGACCTCCTCGCCCTGGTTCTCAACAAGGGTGATGTGAAGGGTGAGGTTGTAAGCCAAGACAAGCTTAAGAGCCTTGCGGATGACAGGCATGCGCTCCTTGACGTAGTAGCGGTGGGCGGTCTTGAGAATCTCAGTGATGAAGGGGGTGCCCTCAAAGTGGTCCTCAATGAAGTCCTCAAAGCCGCCGTCAATGTGCTTGTCGAGGTAGTCAGACAGAGCCTCCACGGAGACGCCCTTGGCACCGACGTCAAGGTTTCCAGTGCGGAGCTCAAAGTCGATGGGCTCCTGGTCGGTGAGGCAAGACTCAACCCAGTCGGCCTGGAAGCAGCTGTCATCGGCGACGAAGACCTCGCGGACGTAGACAGGGAGGGCAAAGCCGTAGCCGTGAGTGATCCACATGAGAGTCTCGCTCTGGGCAAAGCCCTTGACGTTGTAGACGGAGACGCCACGGCCAAGGTGACGCTCATAGTCAGCCTTCCAGTCCTTCATGAAGTAGCCAATGTCCTTGATGTCAATGCGAGTGCAAGGAACCTGCCACAGACGAGCGTGAGAAGGCTGGCAGCCAGCGCAAGGCTCGCCCTTGTCGCAGGTCTTCTTGAGGAACTTGCAGCGGAGGCAAGCACGGAGCTTCCTGATCTCGCTGGCCTGCTTGCGCTGCTCAGGCAGGAGAGGACCCTTTCTGCGGCCGACCTTCTTGACCTCGGAGCCGTCCTTCTTACCGGTGGAGGTGCGGCGGATGACGGCCTTGGTAGACTTGGCAGTGACGGGGCTCCGTCTCTGGCCCGAGTTCCTCCGGGCGCTGACAATGGGAGGCGAGGTGGCGCCGGAGCCGCTGGCGGGCGTAGGCCGGGTCGGGGTAGTGGTCGTCGTCGTCTTGATGGGCATCGGAGCAACGGCGGACGCAGGGCTGACTGTGTCGTGGTTGTGAGCGTGGTTGTGGGTGTCGCCGAAGCAGTTGCGGTGGGATCCGGCGTCGACATATCCATCGGATTCGGGGGAGAAGGGCGAAATGGGGAAGGGGGGAATCTCCTCATAGCTGCCGAGCTCAAACGAGTTGGCTCCATCCGACGAGTCCGAGTTGGTTCGCAGATGCAACGTCTGGCTGGGGTTGAAAATTGCCGCGTTGGGCTGGACCTGCTGGAAGTGTTCAAAGCCGGCACCGGAACCCTGCTCGACAACCATTGACCATCCCTCTCCGTTGCTAGAGCTGGGCAGAGAGAGAACCTCGAGGAAAGTACCGGTGGGCGAGTTGCTGCCGATGCTGTGGGAAAGGCCGTCGATCTGCAGAGCGGAAGCGGCGGCCTGAATGTCGTGCCAGCTCTCCATACCCATGTTCCAGTTCATGGCGGGAACGGTCTCGTCCATAGGCGGCATGGTGTTGAAGGCGGATGCGAGCTGGAAGTTTGCGGCCAAAGCTTGAGTCGTCGCGGGGAGGAAGTCGATGGTATTCGCCTGGAAACCCGGGGCGTAGGGGTTGTAGGTGACAGGCATGTAGGCATCGGAGACGAACTGGGGAAAATCCTGGACGGGGATGTGAGGCTGTTGCTGCTGCTGGTGCTGATGTTGCTGAAGAGCCCAGTCGGTCAAAGAGTTGACGGGTTGCTGGTAGGGGGAGTGATGGGAGTGCTGGCTGAGAGGCGAGGAGCTGTGAGAAGGCGAGTGTGCTTGCTGGTCTTCGGGAGGACTCGAGACAGCGGGATTCGAGGCCATATCGAGAGGAATGGGCCAGATCCTCTGGGCGGGCATGTTTGCGACGCTCTGGGGGCTGTTTTGCGAGGAGGGGATTTGGGAGGCGTAGGAGAATCGGTCCCGCTGGTCGAAAGAGGAGAGGTCGAGGAGGTCGCCTCCACTCGAATCAAAGTTGACGTTCATGATGGGTTGGGCTGGGCGGCTGGTATCAGTCGTTCGAAAAGATCGAACGGGTAGGTGTAAGTCGAGGAAACGGGACTTGGGAGAGTGATATGGGCTTGGACCCCAGGACACCGCTCTTTCGTCGGGGGCGTCTGGATGTGGATGGAGGAGTTGTCTGACCCTTTCTTCTGCGGAAGAAGGAGGTTTTGGGGGAGGAATGGTGTGGGCTGGATGGGATCCGGGTGGTAAGAAGGGCGAGAGAACAGGACGGGGCGCCCCAGATGCGGGCATGCGTGGGTGAAGAGGAAGAACGACGAGCCCGCGAAAGAAGCGGTGAGAGATGCAGTCGAACGTCCAGCCCCGGCCGGGAGGAGGAGCCAATGAACGGGGCCGGTGCTCCTTCTGCAGCTGCACGAGTGTGGAGCGGGGGGACGCCGGGGTGGTTGCTCCAATGGAAGCTGCTGCGGCCGGTGGTGAGCTCTTGAGAGACTGGAGTTGGGAGGGGGGTCTTTGGGGGATGGTGGGTTTAGGTGGAGGACGATGGAGGGGGGAGGCTTGTTCACGAGGGCCACTTTTTGCGACGGGGCACCGGGGGGGTGGCAGACGGACGGTGGGCGGGCCAATCACCAGCCGCCACCGTGCGAGGGAGACGGTGTCTCGAGGGAAGAAGCACCGTATTTTGCCGGGCGAGTCGAAGGACCACTACAGTGTGTCAGTGGCAGACTGGCAGTGGGCTGGCGGTTGCAAAACGTGTGTTAAACGTCGTGAATGGTGCCAGGCCCAGACGGGCTTAGCGTCGACGGCTACTGGACGAAGGGCCCCGTTGAAAATGGCTGGCGAGCCCAGTTAAAAAGCCCAGATATTGGACCAGACGGTGCGAGAGACGAGACTAACGGGCCCATCAGATGGAGTACGTACCCCAGCCATGGAAGCCGCGAAGCGACAATGGAAACGTTCTTTCCGCCTTTGGCGAGCTTCTGAGATGTGGTTCTGCCCTTTCCGCGGTCCACTGTCCACTGAGCCTCTCTCTCCATGCCTCTCTCTCTGACAGAGCCTCTTCCTCAAGGAAGCGAAATCCTCTCTCGCAAGACACTCGCGGTGGAAGACACAAACAAACATGGCTTCCATCTTCCATCTCTGGAGGGATCGTGCAAGGTGACGACGATGTGCCTGTGCTGCTGTTGCGTTGCAGTGGGTTGCAGCTAGCTGCTAGGTCCTTTCGTCGTCTTGCCTCGTCCTCGACCAAGTCTGGCTATCGTCTCACACACACAGTCGCACTCACACCCACGCGCTCCCAACCAACCCGGTCACCACTCCCACCACCACCAGTGACCACCACCACCTGGCACCACCAATCCTGCCCCTCCCCCATTGCGCAACTCGCAGCTGGCAAACCACACTCATCCCGTCACCCACCCCGCGACTCATGGGCATTGCGGCGAACACACACGCACACAAGACATCCAATTGTCCACAGCTCCACAGGCGCAGCTGTCGTCGTGCTGGCCTCTGTATCGTCGACCTGTCCCTGAAATAAGACTCCAAGACCTCAGTTGCCTACCTGATCCAGCGCCCACATTCCAGAGCCCTCCTCGTGCCTGCAGCACGCTGCCCGCGGAGTCAATCGTTTAAAACAGGAGGTTCCGGATGGCGATCTGCTCTGGTCTGGTGGGCCTTTGGTCGTCTTCCTCGTCGTCCCTCTCTTTCCGAACCAGGCACGCCAGCAAGGTCAGCCAGGTCCCAGTTCAGACCCCGAGCACCTCGAGCTGGGACCGAGCAACCTGGGCCTGGATGGAGCTGCTAGAGGAACATTGGCAGTTGCAGGAACCGACGACCGGTTCGGATACGCGACCAAGGTACCTCGCGAACTCGCCCGCACACCCTGCAAACTGCACACATACCTACGCTACACACGCAGTCTGCAGCCCTCGCAAAGCCTGGACTGTATCTCTCGTACGCTGCTGCTGCTGCTGCCGCTGCTGCTGCCGCTGCTGCTGCACTGCTGCAAATCGACGGCGACCGCGATGGCGACTTCGCCTGCGACTGCCACCGTCCGTCCATCTTGCCTCTCGCTTCACGCTGCTGCAGCCGCCACCACCGGCCATCTCTACTACGCAGTAGCGGTTGTCACCAAAATTCGTCCGGCATCATCCGTTCATCACGCTGACGAGGTTCCCCCGATCACCAGCGGCACCTGTGCGTGCGCAGGACCGCAGACGGCGGCTAGCCCCGAGGCATTGGTCTGTTCTTGTGCAACGACACAGACGGCACAGCCCACGGACGTTGGCCGGCGCCTGGCCAAGGCTCTGCTCTACCTAGTACTCTATTGAAGTGATCAGCAATCAACCGTGCTCTCTCCCGTCCTACACACCATCCACCATTCGCAGCTACGTGCTGTGACCTGCACAGTAAGTGGCTGTCGCCGCTGCAGTGCAACCGCGACGACGTGTGTGGACTGTGGACTGTGGACGTGTGAGCCATGCACCAGAGACAACGCACAGTGCAACGGCGCGGGAAAACATGCCCACGGCTGCTGCTTCGTCAAAACGGGGGAAGGAAACGATCAGCTCACACGGCACTGGATCGGCTGTCAGCGGCCAACTCTATCTGCACCTCGCGTCAACGGCACATCGGCCCTCCCCTCTCACCTGTCAGTCAGCCTCCGCCCAGGGTCAAGTCCCAGAGCCCACTACCCGTAACGTCCGTATTGCCAGCGTTTGCAAAGAGTGGGATGATTGATTCCAGAACTGGGTCAATTGACTCGGGGAAAACCACGCACTATGGATATAATGCCATTGTTGCCCTGTTTCCTCAAGCGGCAACACCGACTAGAAGCGTCAAAAGAGGACAACTGCCCGCTAGCAGCCTCGGTCGTTTGCTAAACCCTCGCCCGCGGGGAGTGAAAAACCTGGCTTCCCATTGCCTTCACCATGGTGCCAAGCCGACAGTGGCTGGGGGAGAGTCAGGACGGACCACAACTTCTCACCAGACCCTTCGGAGTTTTCAAGCCGCCCCCTACCACCGCAGAAACAGAGCCCCACGAACATGGACCAGAGCCAGCCATTGAGAGGACACCTGTTGCGCTAGCCTTCGATCGCAAGTTGCCGCAGATCTGCCATGGCAGCATTGGCAAACGCAAGGATGAAAATCTTCTCGTACGGGCTCCAGTCGATTCCGGGTCTGGAGCCCAGACGCCTGCACCTGCCGTGGTAGTGTACGGATACCTCATGCGAGTACCTACCTGATGCCCGCAAGACGCCAGACGACGCAACCCAAGAGACGACAGCGCCGCCCTCGCGCTTGTGGTAGCCGGCTCAACAAAACCACCACCACCCTCACCACCACCGCCCCTTGTACACTCTCGTACAAACTTGTTTGTCTTGTACCCTCTCGACCGATAGACCACGGACGGGCCCTACCTTCGCGGCCCTCGCCCCAGTCCCCGCTGCAGATAGACGATGCCACTTATTGGCATTGGCTCAACCTGCCCTGCAACACCTGCCTTGCTTGCTTGCCACAGATGTCGCTCTCACCACGACGGCGACGACGGCGACGCAAACTTCAGACCTGATGTTTCCGACGCGCCTGTCTCCCCACAGACGTGGGGACGACGTGCATCCGATTTCTCCTCTTTGCAGACCCCGCCTGTTGCTGGGCTCAGGCATCTGAGCCTCGACAACGACGACTCCTGCATTGTTATTGTTGGTTTGCATCAACCGGGCTATTTTCGAATGCAACGAAGCCCGCGTCTCGTCCTTGGCCGTCCCTCGAATCTAGATGCCTGGCCGAGTATTGCGACCTGGCGATACGCCGCCGCCTCGATACGGGTTACCAAGTGCACTGTTTGGTGGGGAATCTCTCGCGGGAATAGTTTCTTCCTGGCGGATTTCTGAATCATGTGTCCAGTGGTCCGACGGTTCGCTGTCACGGTTGTCCCCCTCCCGGTGGTTGGCTGCAATCTGCAGTCTGAGCGCGCCGTGGATCGCGGAGAGCCGGTGCAAAGACCATGGTGAGGCTTCAGCAGATCTCCCTCCTCTAGCTCGAACGACGATGAGGGGCACTGGGTGCACAGCCCGCAGCCTGTCAAACGAGCCAGTTGCAGATGACGAAACGGACAGTAGCACTCGGTAGTCTGTACAGGGTCCAGGCATCTTGCACGAAAAGACCGGACTTATCGCGCTGCAGCAGTGAGCGGCCAGCGGCCAGCAGCAGTTTAACACGACGCCCGATTCCCCACCCGTATCACGGATAATGTCTGAAGAGGGCCTCGCGATATTGCGAGACTGGCTAGCAATCAAGGTACATCCCGACCTCGACACACGCAGCAATGTTCTTTGCCGTAACGGAGCGATCAACGTCGCAGGCGGGAGGTTCTTTTAGCCCTCGTTGCCGCGAGTGCACGTCTCCCTTATTGGCTTCGCCTGCAATTAAGGCACATCAGATCTACACCAAGATGGCCGTTCCCAGCTTCCCCTCCCTCCAGTATGGGCGAAGACTACGACGACATCCAGACCCTGCACCCTGCATCGTTTTTCGGATAGTGGACGGACAAGACGATAGTTGATCCGGTGTGCCCACCCCGAGAGCTGCCATTCTGGACGACGATTCGTGCCACCTTCCAGCTCTCGGCAGCCTGCAGTCAAGGCATGAAAAATGGCACATCATCTTGCATACTCTACCTCTGACCAAGACGGTTTCTTCTGAGTGCGCTCGTCAGCGGTTGGCTGCTCCCAACACCGGCCGCACGCTTGTTCGAGACCCAGAAAATCGAATTGGCGCGTGGTATGAAGCAGACATCCGCACAAGCCGACGTTGCACGAAGCCTAGAATCCAATGCCAGATAGCTGTCTGTCTCGTCTGAGCTGCGAACCTCATGCTAAGCAGCTAAGGTGAATCAGTTCCATGGCCAAACCCGACCTGCGCCGTGTGGGGGGCGGCAGAGGGACAGCGAATCGTCCGGTAGCAATGCGAGCGAGAGTCATTTTTGAGTCTGCTATTGGTGCATCTCCGGTACCAGCAAGGGGTCGCTCAGGCACAGTCGCGTCTCCCCGCCATGCCCCGGGCTTTCGTGGACGGGAAAAGAAACCGGCTGCAAGCCATCCCCTGAATCTCGAATGTGCGGTGTGAGATTTTCTGTTTGATTGAAAACGCCTGAACTGCAGCATCAACCAATGACCTGCCATATTCCCGAGTGAATATCGGCCGTTGGCGGGATTCGTCCGAGGGCTCTGTCGGCCTAACGTCTTCCTTGCATTACGTGATGCAAGTAATGCCTCTGGAGAGACAGGAGGCTAGGCGCTGTCAGATGCCAGAAGGCATTGGCGACGCATTGGGGCGATCGAGAGTTTGATCGGTTCGTTGAATTTAGCCATGGTTCTGGACTCGCCTTGTGGCAGGCTGCGAACAAGTCAATTCGGCGAGACGATCTCGATGCATCTTGGAATGCGGGCGTGAGGCACTGATACCAAGCGGTTATCGGGAGCGCCCACTAGTCCGACAAACGCGGGGCAATCCTACATTATGCCAAACCCCTCTTGACATCAGGTATGGAGGGGTTCTCTCGACTGACCTCACCAGCCACGCAATATCTGGCGAGACCTAGCGATGAAAGGTGCCCATCGCCGGCCAGAGGCACGGCCGATGGTGGGTAGGTCGGTCTCACCGTCCGAGCACCAGCCGGCGTCGAAATCCACGGAACCGTCCGCCCTTAGTGGGACGCTCGGAGCCTGAGAAGTCTTGACCGCTTGTTCCGCGTTGAGTAGTGCTGCCCGGAGCTGAGAGCGAAAGAAATAGTTTCCTCAACGTCAGGCCTCTCTCCCATCGTCGCCCAATATTGGAAGGAGGGGTTGGAGGGGTCGTACGAGGGGCAATTCAAGGCAAGCAAACCGGATTAAACTTTTCATTGTATCGGATTGTCCAGCTGAAGAATGAGTTCTTTGAATAGCGCTCGCATTTCCAAAACAATTCAGGAATGGATTTTCTGGGGCCTCTTCATATGCAACCTTGATAATGATGCGCTGGCTCCAGTCGCATCCCGGGCAGGCAGAGTTGACCGCCCAGGGAGGGGGGTACATGGCCAACGCATGCATTTGGGGGCGTTTCGCAAGTCACGCCACGAGGCTGCGTCCTCTGCTTTTTTCTTTCGCGATGGTTTCCCCATAGGACTCGTGGTTCGAAGAAGTTCTTCGCGCCCATGTGGATTAATGATTGATAATGCACGTTGATGGGAATCTTCAATCGGGGCGTCGTTCCCCATCGTTGGAAGAGGTTCCGGTTGGGAGACACTGGAGAGAGGGAAAAGGTGTGTTGGTCCGCTGGGTCCGGAGCGGTCACGATTGCATCATGAGCTGTGCTGGTGGGTTGAAGATTTGTTTGGATGGGGCCGCGGGCCGCGCGCGGGTGTCATTGCTGTTTCATGAGGGTTAGTCTTGTGTGCAGCGCGATCTCCACGCGGGACGAGGTGCGTGTTCCTGGCGATGGCCGGTGCGCTGGCTGCGGGTTATGGGACCTTGGGTCTTTTTTCGTCACCTTTGATGAGGGTTGTTCCCTCGTGGTCGATAGCCTTACGGGCGTGGTGGTGGTTCATGCCCGACGGAAGGTTTTGTGAGTCATATGGGGAGGGGGAGCGGTTCGGGGTTCTGGGTGCTGGAGTTCGTGGGAGAGGATGGGGATGTTCCTTGTGAGATGTGAGGGAGGTGTGTTGTTGTGAGTTGTGAGTGAGTGAGGTGAGTTGATGGCAATTTTTTGCTTTTGCGACGTCTCGTTGCCTTGGTGTGAAGTCAAGATTTTTCAGAGTTCGGCTCATGTGTGGCCCTCATCTCGCACTGTTTCGATGAGATGAACGCAGGGTATGTGAGGGATCGGATGATGGGTGAGCGTGTGAACCTCACCTTGAACATGACAAGATACGATACCGCATAATTGCGGTTGTGATGAGCGTCCTCGAGCCGGGTCGATGGCAGACATCCAGAGTTGGGTTTCTGGGTGTCGGTGATTGTCATCGTTGTTCTCTTTTGCTTGTGAATCCTGCTGAGGTTTGGTCTGCAGTCATTGTCTCAGAGTCCGCCATCCGTCGAGTCTCAAAACACCGTCTCTGCTGCTAGAAGAGACGTGCTTCGGGATGTGCGCACCGGCTTTCAACCACACCGTCGGTTTACTCTGCTGTTCTGCTCATCGGTTTTTTCAAAACGGACAGCGGTGTTTTTTCCTCATTCTCAGGGCTGAAGCGCTCTATCATGAAGCACGCTTGAGTGGACTCGCTGCCACTCAGATGACATTCAACGTCGTGCTTCTCTGGTACGTGAGATGTGACGCTCTTTTCAGCGCAAACCACTTCATACCGAAGTTGAAGCCTTTCCACATTTTTTACTGGTACCAGGACGCCGTGTTGGACGTCTATTGATTTTCTCGCAAAAGATTGACTCGCCCCGAAAATGAAATAGCCTAGGTATTGGCTCATGGATCGCAGTAGGAAACCTTTCTAAGGTGAGGAGCAGCTCTGCGGCTTGGCTTATGGATGGCTTCACACTATCATATACCTGCATGGTATCTGTAATCTCCAATGGCATGGTCCTGTCTGTCCAAGTGCCTGCTTGGAGACTCTTGGTGTGTGCTCTGGGTTAGTGTTATCTCGATCTTGGGAGACACGGGTAGTCTTTAGTGATGATCGACGAAATGCAGTGATTGCATTATCAATGTTCAGAATGCAACAATTTGAACCATCATTTCAATAATCAAAAGCCTTCAGTTGCTTTATAAAACTGACAGACCTTTTGCCTACGTGTCTGGCCCAACTTTCCTGTCCGTCCTCGTGCCCTCATCACTACCACGTTACCAAGACGTCCCGAAAACTGTTCAAGAGGAGGAGATTTCGGTCGGAAAGAGACACTGGTAAATCAGTTTCCCATTGACTTGGCGCTGTCAATTCCCAGACGCTTCATTTCGTTTCGTTTTTCAATGAACACGCCCTGGCTGAAGAGAGGCCTCTGTGAAATACTCTTCAAGTGACCTATCTAGCGTCCATTTGGATATTCAGCGTTCAAACGAGTTCAGATGAACAACAAAAGTGAGTGTAGGACCGGGTTGCATGCGAGCTGAGCAACCACTGTCCCAAGTATGAAGTATACTTTGGCGAGGCAGCGATGCTGGTGGCTTGCCCTTTGAACGAAGATGTCCGCAGAGATGAGCGCTGTCTCCCTGAACTTTTTTTTCTGTGCCAGTATAAACGAAGTTCCACGTTCTTGATGGAGACGTCTCTTCAGTACAAGGCGCCGGACATGTACACATGAATTCTGCTAGCCGGGCAGTGTCAGTTGGCAATCCGGGCAGTGACTCCTATGAATAGATCGCAGTATACCTAATACTTGAACGAGGACGATAGTAGTAGAGAACGATGAATATAGACGACGGCGACGACGACGGCGATGACAGCGACGACGATAGCGACGGTAAAAGTGAGTATAGGAACGTATTCACTTTAGCATGGATATGCTACTTATATGGTGAACACTGCCCAGCTAGCAAAACTCGTAACTATTTGCCTCGACCCAAGCCTGGGACTGACTCCTTCCCGCCACCTGTAGCGGTTGACGATTCACCGAGGACATGGCGATGTTAGAATCTCATCACGACCATGGAATATTGTCGGGATACTCAAAAATAGGACATGGGAAATATAACGCTAGGTTATAAAAATCCTTAGTTTTCTCAGCAACGAGACCTCAGGCGTTCACATGAATCTGCAACGTTATAAACATCGTGAGATGACGTCTTGGTGGTGACAGAAGCTCAGGCCGGCAGTGGACGACAGGGGTCTAGCTCCCAGCCCAAGTAGCCAATCAGACCGGTCGAGACCCACTTAATCGAACTTCCTTTCACAAGCACCACCAGCACCGGCAGCAGCGAGTGAGTGCGAGAGAGGAGGGGCACGACCAAACCGCCCTCTCATCGCCTGTCAAGCCGCCTCACGATTCAACAACCAGACGGCGATATACGATACCTCAAAACTCCCGCCGACGATGGACGCAGCATCTACCTCCTAATTTAAACAAAAAGCCTTGAAAAACCACACCGCCCGCATCCTCTTCCAGAGTGAGATGAGACCCCGCATCAAACCTCTCAAACGCCGTCCCAAAATCAACTTCAAGCGCGCAGCAGCAGACATGGCCGCCGCGTCCCAACCCCAACAGCCCCAGGACCGTCCGGAGAGCGACGTGGACGAGGAATCCATCGACTACGAAAGCGAACCCGAACCCTCACCGGCGGACCACGACCCGGCCGTCCCAGACCTCTTCACCCCCCCGCCGCCCGTCCGCGACGCCCTCACAACCGCCACCTCCAAACTCCAAGACGACACCCTGCGGCAGTGCCTCCCCTTCCTCGCCGCAGACCCGGGCAGGACCGCCGCCAACCCCGCCCGCAACGCGCACGGCGTCCCCGCCCTGCTGCGCGACAACCACGTCAAGTTCCTCGAGAAGCAGCTCGGCCGCTTCCCGGCGCCCTACGTCGCCGCCGACGCCAGCCGGCCGTGGTTCCTCTACTGGTCGCTCAACGCCCTCGCGCTCCTGGGCTACGACACGGCCGTCTACCGCGACGACCTGATCGCCACCGTGCGCACGATGCAGAACCTGCCGTCGGGCGGCTTCGGCGGCGGCCACGGGCAGAACTCGCACCTCGCGACCACCTACGCCGTCGTCCTCGCGCTGGCTATCGGAGGCGGCGAGGACGCGTACGAGGTCATTGACAGGAGGGCCATGTGGCGGTGGATCTGCTCGTTGAAGCAGCGGGATGGGGGCATTCAGATGACGTTGGGCGGCGAGGTGGACGTGAGGTGAGTTTTTGCTCTTTCCTGTTGTCGTTGTTGCGGATGGGCAATGCTTTGCAAACAAGCTTCTTCGTCACGTTCATCTGGTTCCTCCCGTCACACCCTTCGCTTTTTTTCTGACCACGCAAGGAGCCGTTCAGGGGAGCATACTGCGCGGCCGTCATAGTGACCCTCCTCAACCTCCCGCTCGAACTCTCTACCGACTCGCCGGCCTGGACGCCTGAGCGGCCCACGCTCTTCACCGGATTGGCGGATTATGTACGCAGATGTAAGTCATACCTTAGCCTGGTTGCCTCGTTTTCTCTTGTGTGTGTGTGTGTGTGTGTGTGTGTGTGTGTGTCTTGTTTGCTATGCTTTGCTTTGCTTTGCTTTGCCTGCCTGCAGCAGCAGCAGCAGGACGCTGCTTTCTATCGCTCCATCGCTCACACCACCACCACTACTCTCAAGGCCAGACATTTGAGGGAGGCATATCGGGAAAGCCGGATGGTGAAGCACACGGGGCCTACGCCTTTTGCGCGCTGGGCTGCCTCTCGATTCTCGATACTCCGCATCGCATCATTCCAAAGTACGTATCAACCCCCCCCAACCTCTCCTGTTCCTCCTCCTCCTTCTCCGACGCCCGCATAGACGCGGCCAGATGTCCGGATCTTTGCATCCTCTCTCGTCCACTGAGGAAGTGACATGAAAGCGGAAGAGAAGAAAAACAAAAAAGGCCGCTCACCTTGCATGAGACCTTCAAAAGTAATAATAAGAGACTGACATTTTTGGTGTGTGCCTGCCCTGCCTGCCCCGGTAAAGGGGAGGGGGGCACACGCACGCACGTTTCTGCTTGTGAAATAGATACCTTGACGTGCCACGACTCATCTCTTGGCTCTCGTCACGGCAGTATGCCCCGGAGGGTGGCTTCAGTGGGCGCACGAACAAGCTTGTCGACGGCTGCTATAGCCACTGGGTCGGTGGGTGCTGGCCGCTGATCGATGCCGTGCTGAAGGGCGCGAGTGAGCTCGAGGAGGAAGAGACAGCGGCGGCGCATCAGCAGCAGTCGCGGACCACCCCCGCGGAAGAGGGCAGTCTGTACAGTCGCGAAGGGCTGATCCGATACATCCTGTGCTGCGGGCAGGACTGTAGCAAACGTGGCGGTCTTCGTGACAAGCCGAGCAAGTAGGCGACATCCTCCTCCTCCCCCTTTCTCTCCCCACACGAACCATAATCGTTTGCTGGAAACCAAAGCTGACAATGAAATGCGGCCAGGCCGTCGGACGCATATCACACCTGCTATGTGCTATCCGGACTGAGCTCGGCCCAGCATCGGTGGGACCTCACATACGTCGATGAAGACGAGACGATTTTGCCAGAGCCCAAGTGGGTGGTGTCGCCTTGCACCGAGGGAGCACAGATTTTCGACGAGGAGGACCGCGTCGGGACGATCCACCCCGTCTACACCATTCCTCAGGAGAGCGTCGACGACATGAAGGCGTATTTTGCGGCAAGGCAGGGATTCTAGAGGGGGGGGGGAAGGAGTTCGGACGCAGCAGGCGCCACCAGGCCGCCGGAGAGGCGACCGCCCTCCCCCTTCTGTATTATAAGTCAGGAGGATGCATCGGAGGTTCTTTGTGTCACGTGGGTTGTTAGAGATGAATAGGGGCGTCGGTTCCGTGAGCGGAGGTCCTCCGTTGGAATTAGACTCCGTTGAAACGCGACGCGCCTACCGACGGCGGATTCTTAAAGGGGGTGGGAATTTCGGAACGAACACGACGGGCCTGCAGCTTCGAAGGGTCGGCGCAAGAGATCTTGAACAGGGATCCTGCGCGGAGGGTTTGGACAACTCATCACGGCAATATAACGGCGCAGGCCACTCTGCGCGGGTTGCACATGTCGAGTTCCAGACTGGGTCTCCAAAAGGGTCGAGGTGCATGGCAAATCCGTGCGCCATCTGCAGCACGCGAATCGACATATGATGGCACGGGAAAGGAAGAGTCTGTTAATGGCAGGTAATACAACGCAAGCGACGATTTGTGGCCCTCCGAGGATGTTCTGCCAGATTCATTAGTAGGCACGTACTGTCAATGGGATGCCCACCTTTCCTCCCGTCCCGCATTCACCGTTCAAAATCGCGATGAAAGAGGCTGTCTCCTCGGCGCCACTGCGTGGTGGCGGCAAATGCACATCATCTCCAGGCCGGGCCAACCTGGCGTCGCGAGTGCCTGCAACACGCCACTCTGATGCCTTGCCGTGCGGTTCTTGTGCGTGGTCGCCTACGCCTGTACTAGCTGACGGTTTGAGAACGACGTGGATGCTTGTCTTGGGGGGCGGCTGGCAGATTTGAGACACGAGGCAGACCAGCCCAGCCAGCCCTGGGACTCAGACAATACTCCTAGAGAACCAGAGCGGCAGGCTGAAGAGAGACATGTCCTGCGAGCATGGTGGATGATCCCGGTAGACTGACCTAACCCATGGCGTCCAGGCAAGGCTCGATTGGCGCATCTCGCTTTACAGCAACTGCGCAGGGCCTAGGCGCAGATGTCTTTGCTGTCATACATGAACAAGATGCAGGTGGCCCCTCTTTTTTTTCATATTCTCTCTGTGGCTCCGATATCAAAAAGACCCGGGTGCCGTGTTGTGGCCGCAAAGCATGGCCGCTTTGTGTCTCAAGGAGGTATAATAATTCCCACTTATCGTCGAGGAGGAAGTAAGTACGCGTTGTCAGCTGATACATGTCGACGAAGCGAGGTTTAGATTGGGTCCCGCCCGAGCGGACGTCGACGGCCGGCAGCATGACGCTAGACGTTCGCTGCTCTCTCTCTCTCTCTCTCTCTCTCTCTCCCTCTCCATCTCTGGCGTTGCGTGAAAGGGAAGACTGGCTCCATGCTGGGCCAGACAATGGCGTGGCAATGGCTACTGCGAGCAGAACGATAGAAGGGCGGTCTGGTCTGCAGTGCAACGTACCAACGCGGGGTCCAGTCAGAGGAGCCAATCTCTCATTCTTTGCATCGTGTCTAGAGAAGCGTCCTCGACCGGGACCGTCGAGGGTCCAATGGCAGATATCGAAGGAGCATGTTTGGAGCGGATGACGTTGAAAGAAGGCTAAGCATGTTTGTTTCTTTCTAGCGGGGTGTGGCAGAAGGTTGGCTCGGACAGGTCCCTGATGTCTTGCCCCTCACACCCCTTATCGCCAATAAGCCTAGGAGGGAAGCTCTACGGAGGGGAGGGGGTGACGGGGCAAGTAGGGTGTACATGGTACACTAGGGGACAGCAGCGCAATCATGGGCTTGTATTCCCGAGCCACCGGATCCCGCAGGCGGTGGTGACAAGGACCCGATGGTGGGTATTTGAGTCGAACGAGATGGAGACTGTGCAACGGGCGTCGGGGGGCAGAGGAACGGTGAGGCCCATGATGGGGAGTCACGAGCTCTTGGTGAGGCCTCAATCGGCCGTGGAGGGCCGGGGGGATGATACGAGAGAGGACGAGAGTTGCGGGGGCTCGAGGTAGCGCTGGCAGGGTTGGCAGGGCTGCGGAAGAAAAGAGGCGCAAAAGACAGATGTCTCGGGAGAGGTTCCGGAAGCCGTGAGGGTATGCCCCAGGTCCATGTTCCTTGTCGGTGGTCCGGTTTGGTGATGGACGGCCGTGGTCCGGATGGGTCGTTTGATCACCGGATCTTGGATGACCGGGGGTAGCCCGATGCTTGATGAGCAGCAGAGTTTGGATCTGGTGTTGGTCTGTTGCGGCAATCGACGGTAGAAATTTGCGTTGCCGTTTATTTGTCGAGGGGATGGCAATGTGTCATGGAGAAAGAGAAGCTGATGTATGTAGCCGTGAAGGTCACGTCACTTTCAGCCACCGCTGGGGGCTTTGCGCAGCAGCAGCATGAGCAGCATGAGCAGGAGTCATAAGGTATGGAAGGCAACCTACCAACCGACCTAGGGACGGCACTCCATCCGTGAGGTGTTGGGTGTAGCTGTCTGTCTGTCTGTCTGTCTGTCTGTCTGTCTACCTTGGGGCTGGGAAGCTGCGAGTGGGAGCTATGGATGAGGTCGGCGCCGATTTGAGGGGTTGTGGGGACGGTGGGACGTCGGAGGGGCGGTCGATAGACATGGAAGGGACCAGACAGGGTTCTGGAAGGTGCAATTGGCGAATCAGAAGACCGGGCGGCGTCTACAGCGGCGCTAGTAAAGCTGTGATGGCAACCTGGAGTTCAGAGGCAGGAGCTACCCAGGCAAAGTGGCAGGAACTGGGGGGCTGCACCTGCGATGAGAGAAAAGATGGAAGTCGCAGCTGCCAATGGAAGCTGCCTCACCTCACCACATCAAGCACCTCAGGCACCTCAGGCACCATGTCTCGTGGTTTCCTTATATCGAAAAAACTCAGAGCCGCTGGCGCCTTCTTCAAAGTTCAATCTTTGGCAGGAGGGCGGGCACGGGCGATTCGCCTGCTCATTAGAGGTAAGCACGACCTTCGACAGCCTGCTGCACCTGCACCGCAGCTGCCGCCTGTCAAAGCCACTGCTACTGCCACTGCCACTGCCTCGGCGCCTCCCCGACCTCTTCTTGCCTCAACGGAAATATTGAACTCAACTCCATGCGGACAATGAGCAAGAGTTCGTCCGCGGCAATCGCAGATTCACGTCCAAAGTACTGGTACAAGCACGTCGGCAAAGCGTAGGCGCCTCAGGTATGGATACCTTACCTTACCTGCGCTTTCAATGTGCAGAACAGGGTACATACGTTCCCGGGGAGGGTATGATGAGGTCAACGGTCAGGTAAGGTAAGGGTCGTCGTTTTATGAGAAAAGTACCGTACCTGGCTTGCCATTCGCAATCACGAATCTCACTGGAAGAGAGAGCGAGAGCCAGAGAGAAAGAGAGCGATATGCCTGGCCTGAGGTAGCAAGCTGGGTAGCATCTCGAGGCATGGAACAAACTGGACGTCCCCCCTCTGGCGGCACTGCCAACTCATCATTGCATGGCCTGCATCGCTAATGCTCTGGCCCTGCGCGTCTTTGCCTAGTTCTGCCTTCGCGCGCGCACCAGTTGCAGCGCTGCATCTGCCTGCTGTCGCTAATGCTGCAGCAGCACCACCACCACCACCGTCCACAACTCCTCTACCTCCCGTCCTCAGTAAGGTACTTCCCTCCTTGGTGCGAATACACCTCGGTAGAAGTACCTCTCAACATCGCTTTCTTGCCAGGGGTACATCTCGACTCTCCACTCCTCCCCACGCTCTTCTTCTCCTCCTCCTCAGTCACCAACAACACTGAACCACAACTACCACCACCACAACCACCATCGCACCCACAGGCCCTCACCATGGCCACGGTTTTCCCCCCTCCACACCTCCTCACCTCACCTTGACCTCTCGGCTTGTCCCTCCCCCTCGTCCATTCAGAACGTCACCTCCATTCGCCAACGCGATCCTCATTTCTGATCTCCCACACCTTTCGGTCCTGTCGCCGCCACGACCCCCTTTGGGCCATCCAACGGTCTGCCTTCGCGTGGCTTTTGGCTTCTTCTCTCGGCCCATCTGCGCCCTTCCCTTCGCACCCATTCCGCCCATCGTCGGATGGGCATCTACCTGCTACTCTGTCCTGGCCTCACCTACCTACACCGCAGAGTCCATGAAGGCCGCTCTGGCTTGCCCTGCACTGCCCTGCCCTGGCAATCTGCGGCATCCGCAGTAAACAACAGACTGACACGGGGGGGGGATAATGGAGGAGAGATGCAGATGCGTCTTGCAGATGGACAACTGCCTATTGCAACGATAACGCCGCGCCCCCCTCGCCCTTCCAGGTTCTTCTGGCCATACCATGCTGCTCATCCCACCTTAAGGGCCAAGTCCAGCCAAAAAGAAGCTCGTTGTCTGTTTCCCCATGTCAATGGATCTCGCCCCCGTCGAACCCACTTCCAGTAGCCTCCTCTCGGCGCTGGCAACTGTTCATGCACGTCGTCCACCTCCCTCGTCTCTCACAGCGACGAGAGATGAGAGATGACCTCTTCACCGACCTTGCAATCTCGCCCGCGCGTCCGCTCTGCCGCCCGCCGGGGATGTGGCTACGCTCTCAGCGTTGGTTGGTCACCGCACGCCTGCCCTGAGTCCCTCATGTGCCGTTGAATTCAGTTCCCAAAAGAACGACGCCAGTACCGATACTCCAATCGCCAGCGCCAGCACCAGCACCGGCGTTAAACGGCACCGGCAGCACCAAAACCAGACGCAATCATCAACGTACAATCAGCGTCTCGCCGCCGAGCGCTCCGCTCGTTCGCGTACACATCACTCGGAGTCGAAATGGCCTATTTTAGTCGGCACCCATGCTGACGCCCCGAGCCAACGAATGGCCGGCCGGGCAACAAGCGCTGATTCGCTGCTCCGGCCTTGTTCCATCACCGCAAGGAACAGCTGGACGGTGTACGGAGTACCGGTGTACATCACTCTACGGGGAATTTTCTCCATTTCTCTAACCGCTGATTCGTCCAGCGCACGCAGGGCAATTGTAATTTTTGCCATCTCTGACTGGGCACAGCAGCTACACTACGACACGAGACTGGCCAACAGGCCGTTTTGACTTTGATGATGCCGTGCGAATCGCCCGCCATTGCTGCACATCATTGGGAGCCACCGGCTGATCCCAAACGTGGCCCCGGCGCCTGGCCTTGGTCTTGCCCTGTCCCAGCTAGCATCTCGCATAGCATGGCCGGACCTTTGCCTGACATGGCACAGACACAGACGGACGAACCTGGGTTGTTCTGTGGCTGCCGCTTCTTCGGCTTCTTTTTCCTTCGTCCTTCTGTCATGGTCTCACAATGTCACCTTCCAAGTTGCCGGCGTCGTCGTTCCAATCCCCGACCTCGCGTCTCGCAGCACAAGCGAGCAAGCGACAAGCGGGCCAGGGAACGCACAAGGAACAAGCCAAAGCCACAGGGGGAGCAAGCACTGGATCTCGACGTTGTTGGCGGGGGCCTTTTTTTTTTTCTTTTTTTTTTCTGTTCCCGTCCCTCTCGACTCCGAGTCCGGTTCCATTTGACCCCTCAGTAACGGTCGTAGACCGCAGTCAGTACATGCACGCAAGCCCAGCAGCCAATGTACATGGCCTCATCCGTACATACATGACGATACTGGCACTCTCTAGACTGCAAGACGATGCTCGGCCCGTGACAAGGAGACGAGAAATTGGCGGTGGGAGGCATGAGCAGCACCAACGACAACGACAGAGCAACACCACCAACAGCAAAAAGACGCATTTCTGACATGCTGCTAACGAATTGTCCACACACATGCCACGACTGCTAACCGGCCCTTTGCGCGCTGATTGATTGCAGATGCATTAGTCGCCGCTAACACCACATAGTGATAACTCGGACGTTCGATTTCACATCGAGAGGTCGTCCTTTGTTTCTCTGTCCGCTCGTACCAGACAGGCATAGGGCCTCACAACTCTAACTGGGCACATCCCTCCACGGAAGCACCAGAGAATCAAATAAGCATGCTCTGGCGTTTTGACTCGCCGTCAGCCCGAAACGATTCCATCGGTGACCAAGGAAACCTGGCCGAGGGACCAGCGTATGCCTTGTCCAGAGTTACTTGGCGCGTATACGGACATATGGCTGAGGGTTTGTCTCCGAGAGCTGCGCGCCGCGGTTACGATTGCATTCGTCCATCGAGGCCAGACCGGCGCGCCAGATTGGGTCCTGACTCTCTGAATGGTTCCATTTCGCCACCGGCTTTGCATACTCGCAGCCCTCGTCATTCTCTTACTTTTTTTTTTTTCTACTCTGCAGGCCCGTTCGTCTCGAATTTGCCCTCTTGGACTGCTGTAGCCCTAGAGGAGCTAAAGCAGCCCAACCTGCGACCCAGCGGGCCACATGGTCGGAGGGACTTCGTCCAAAGTTTCGGCCATGTATGTTTGCATGTATCCGTACATGCTTCGAGAGGCGCGCGCCTTTGCTTGTGACGATGATGTCGTGGGTGATGGACTGGATCCAAAACAGAACGAAGTCTAAGTCGGCGGCATCACCGGCGGTAGAATAACCCATATTGGCTTTTCTCGACAAGACCATCGAGCGCCACGAGCATTCAGAAGCCAGCAAACCTGCAATGGTATTGTGGTTTCCGGGGCCTATCCGCTCACGGCCAACTCCCGTGCTGGACGATGTTATCGACATAGGTTTGGAACCTCTACCAAGAAGCGACTGCCACAATACATGGAGAGCAGAGCTCTCAGCCAGAGGCAGATCGTCGCCGGGCTGCCCTGGCCATGACCCAGCGATGATGCTGGTACCCCCCTCCCTCCTCCCGGTCCCCTCCTCCCCAATGTGTCGCTGTGGGGTGGCCTAGTCTCCAGCGGTTTTTATCAACTGGCAACGAGACGAGCCAACGCAGCAAAGCATGGGTCACACTCTTTCGAGAGCCGCATCGCCGCTTGCATCTCGAACCAAAAATTCAAAGAACCACCCCATTGTTCCATTTCTCGTCGAGCCCGTTTTTTTTCGAGAACCTTCATACCTTGTCCATTCGGTGCTTGCCTTTCCAATTTCTCCAGTAGACGGAGCAAGCAGAAGCAAAGCAAAGCAACAGCAAGTGCATCAACCAGCAGGTCGTTCGTTTCCACGTCCCTGGTCTACTCTCCTCTTGTTTCCCTCCGAGTCTTGTCCCCTCTTCTCCTAGTCTCCTCTCTCTCTCAGTTCCGGTCCAAAGTACTGTCCCCCCTCCTCTCGCCTGTCCGGTCCCTCATTTCCTGCCGCAGCCGCTGCCGTTGCCGCCGCCGCAGCTTGTTATTCCCACACGCGCTGCAACTGCACACTACCTCCATACGATCGTTGTCAAGTCCCCATGTATGATCTAATGTACCTTTACATATGTTGTTGATGTTGGCCCTGGATTGGATTTGACCTGTTGCTGGACCACCCCTCCACCCCCTCCCTTCCCCCGCACTAGCTCATCGTCGAAGCCAGAGAGAAGGTGTAAAAAAAAAAGAGCAACCCTTTTTTTTTCTGCAATAAAGCACACATGTCTCTCCGTCCATGGTTCTGATGTTTTCCTGCAACCCAAGAGACGGAAGAAGCCCTGGATACGTAGCTTAACTCACAACACCTCCCACACCCACCTGCGTCCACACACACACACACACGCACACACACACAACACACGCAACGCACACACTTTCACCAGTACAACACATCAACCACCCCTTCCGCCGACTTTCTTCATCTTGTCCCCCCATACCTCATCAGGCTCAAATTCTCCCAGCTTGGAAACCCACGAAAACAGCTCAAGACTTGGTCCGGATCCAACCTCTTTTTCATTCTCTTTGAGCTACCATACATACTCGAACCCACCCCGGATTCCTGCCCTACGCCTTACATCACAACACCCCAGAGCGCTCTGGCGTGTGGTGCGTAGAAGTCCGCGTGCGAGACCCCCTGGCCGCCCTCGACCATAGACTTTTCGCTCGCCTCACCGTTGGGCTCGATTGCATCCCAAGGCCGCCTGGATCTTGGTCCTATTGTCCGGACAGCAGTTGCCTATTCTTCAGTTGCTTCACTTTTTTTTTGCTTCTACGGTCTGAGACAACATCGATCTCCCCCTGCGCCTGAATCCGCACTCCGGGGACCCTGCACGTCTGGGACCAAGAAAAAAAGATTCGACCCGCCGCATACATTCCACCCATTTGGGAAAAACGGTCAACATGGGAGGATTTTACATGCAGTACCTTGAGAGTAAGTGGTCAATTGACTTTTCCAGACGCGTCGTTGAAACCCAATGCTTCCCTGAACCTCGTTCCCATCTTCAATTGTCCGTACAAGGGGGGCTGAGCCGTGATGAGCCCTGGTGAACTGGGTCAGATCGTGTGTGCCTACCCCTGCATCTTGGGAATGACATGCGTTTGTTCCCCAGGTCCTGACGTTGCCTGGCGAGTCGGGACGTGGCCTCGTGCCCGCGGGATCGACGTCAGCTTTACGTTGCGGCTCCCAGAGTACGAGTTGCATTGCTCAAAGACGGGGAAACAGGTGTGAAGTGGATTGGGCTGGGATGCAGGTCGCCTCATTTCACCGAGGTTGCTGATCTCTCAGCTGCGCCATGATCGAATTTAGAGGGTATCAAGGGCTAATTGATCAAATCTAGGTCTCTGCCGGCGCCGAGGATGGAGGGATCCTTCGTACGAGTGCTACCGCGATCACAGTGGCTACACGTGCCTGGTTCTCGTCAACGGCCGTGAGTACCAGACGGACCTCGCGTACGAATCGGATTCGTTGGCGCAGGAGAACGCGGCCATGCGTGCCTTCATGGTGTGCCGTAACTTTTCCGTCAACGGCGGCATGCTTGCCCGCAACGGTATCGTTCAAGGGCTGCCCGCCACCGAGACCAGCGGCACCGCCCGCCGGTCCAAGAAGAGCAGTCGCCACACGTCTTCAAGTCACGGCTCTAGGGACAGCCACCGTCGATCAGGGCACCACTCCAGCAGTTCTTCCACGGCTTCTTTCGACTGAGTGGACAGCTTTGCTGCATGATGAGTTGGCAGCAGTAGGCTTTCGGTCCCGGCAGCATGATATGGCGGATACAAAAGGGACTGAGCGCACTCTGGTCACAGCATGGAGGACAACAACCGTCCTCGGGAGCTCGAATGAGGAGGAGAACAGGAAAAAAAAAAGAAGCGAAGATATTGGTACCAAGAAGTGGGCCAAAGGAGTGGGAAAAGCGACGCATAACTTTCATCTGCGACGACCTCATGACGACTTTATGACCTAGATTACGGTTTCCTGCGCGGCACCTCTGATTTCTATTTCATTCTCTCTGCAACCCGGCCGGTATTCTTTTGATTTTCCAGACAAGGCCGTTGGGCTTGATGACTCTTGCTTTCTCATCCTTCTTCTTCCCCTCCAGAATCAGCATTCTATTATTCAAGACATTTTTCTTTCTTCTTTTTGATGACCAGGCGCTTTGGCTGGGGATTGTACAGTACCAGCCGTTTTTGCCGTTCCCCTGCTACTTTCAACCGGAATCATGCCCAGAGGCGACTCTGGCGGCCGACTTTCATTTTTCTTTTCTCATTATTGGACATTGGAGGTTTACGATCTTGCTTTCCATCATGGGGCCAGGAATGAAGGAGGCTTTCTTTCTTGTTTTCTGATGACACAAGCCCTCAATAAAACAAAAGATTGCTACGAAAAAAGACCGCGGTGGGGGATGCTAGACTCTTCGGTTGAGCGAGAAAGAGGGAGAGAGAGAGAGAGAGAGAGAGAGACAGAGACAGGAGGGGTGAGACCAAAAAATTGGAAAATGGGAGGAAATGGAGGAGCGGGGGAGAGAGTGAACAGGAGAGGGAAGAGCTTTGGACGATGCGTACGCACGACAAGCCACTCCTTCTCTCTCTCCCCATTTGACGTGCCTCAAAAGCGAAGCATTTTCTATTCTGCATTTTCTTTTTGGACCAGCGTGGGAACATTGGCTTGGATTGGCATCTTGACTTTGCGCCATGGCACACAGCGGAGGATGTATTGAGACGCGGCGAGATTTGCCGCCAACTTACCGGGAGACGAGAGGTTTGGAGCCCCAAGAGTTTGTGAAAGGGAGGCAGATTGGGGATTTTGGACAAGATGGAAGGAGGAGGAAAGGCAGGAGATGTGGACCCCCTTCGAACGCGTTGCTCTACGGACGCGCGGCTATGATGAATAATGACACAACCAAGACTTTACGACAAGCCCATGATGATATTTACAAGACCGAACAAAATCAATAAATAAATGGCATTTCAGTGGCTCTTTTGGTACATCATTCCATCGTTTCACGTGAAGAGCGAGCGTCACATGATGTCGAGATGGTCCGTTTTTGTTGCCCCTTTTCTCATTTTCATATCCCGCACCTCCCCTGAAACTGTCAGGTCCAGGTGCGGGATGGCGGTTGGAGGGATGGTGGTGTGACTCGGAAGACGCCGGACAGCCGCGCGGATTTCGGAGGATGGTGGTGGTGGTGGCCCGGAGCCGATGTGGAGGGCGGCCGGGAGGGGAACGGGGGACGGGGGGGGGGGTGAGACGATGCCGCCGCACTTTCACGTATACAACGCGGGATCGCACGGGGCAGATGATCAGATTGATTAGCTAGGCTAGGGAGTCTGGGCTGGGTTAGGGTGAGTGGGCTTGAGTTTTTCTAGAAATTAGATTTTAGAATCACGCTTGGTGGATGGGGAGGAGATCGAAGCAAGGGGGCACCGGGGAGTCAGGCATTTCGGATAGCGGGCGCGGATTAGAGACGGGTTTTTGGAAGCTAAGAAGTGAGCAGGACGGGTGAGAAGACAAAAAGGAAAGAAGGTGCTTCCTGGCATCCCGCGCGGGTCCTTGTGTGTTCTAGACAACTTTTTAATTGATCTGGCTGTTAGGCTGGTTCGCTAGCGGGATTTCACATCAAGAGGCAACGTGTTTTGTTTGGGGATGCGGCTGAAGGGAAGAGGGTGTTGGAACGCGATTTTACTTGTGGTTTGATTTGGCGGGTGGTTGGGTTGGGACGACGGGATGCAAGTCTACCGAGGTGTTTGTCTGGTGGTTTTTCTTTGCATATGCCATTGAGTTTTATTCGCAGGTGGCATATTCGGATGATTTTTCTTATTGAGAGGGCGGCCCGGAAGTCGGGACACGTCAGTGGCAGATGGGAAGGGGCTTTTGCCGGACGGGAGTCCGTGTGGCGGCCGGGCTTCCATGCTGGGATTGCGAATGTTGTTACAACTTGACGGGGGGGATGATCACCCTCTAACTTTGACCAGGTTTTTCTTTTCGCAGTGCATTACGGATATTTCTCTGCTGGCCTCGAACAGAGGGCCGCCCGGACGGTCCCGGGATGTGGACGGCAGCGGTGGCGCACGCGGCCGTGGTTTGCTGGATGCATGGCTGGATAGAGAGGACTGAACACGTACGTCACGTCGCAAGTTGAGCAAGAGGGTTCCCACTTGTCCCGGGATTTTCTCCCGCGCTCTTGATTGCAGTGTTAGGGATCGAGGCTTTTGCGGATGTTGGGGTGAAGCAGTTGGCGAGGACTGACGTTGAGCAGGTGTGGCTTTGCGGGTTGGACCCGGTGTTTTTGGTGGTCACGAGGAGGTGATTTCTTATGGCGATGCCACGGCTGCGATGGAGGGGTGTCCCCACTGAGGCGATGGGAGGCTTTTGGACTTCCGTGGCTTCGGTATGTTGATGACTTGTTCCTTCTGCATTGACGATGACAATTGGAAAGTTGTATTTTTAGGCATCACCAATCGGAGCGGAAGGCAGAGGCAAGGGAGGAAAGGAAGGGAGAGAGGTGACATTGGAAGAATTCCCATGTTACGAGGAATGAGGAAAATCTCCGGGGGGGTGGTATTTTTTTTTTTGCGGCGGGCATAACACGAGGTTTTTTTTTGTTGCTTGGTTGCCTGACTGCACTGCAACTGCTTGTCAGCAGCAGCCGTGTATGCGAACTTGGTGTTGTCCAGGACCACTACTTCGTCAGTTCGTAACCTGGCCCCCATTCACGAGGTCGTCAGCAGAGGCAACCGGAAGAAGGCGGCGGTCGCGAGTTGAGTAGGGGGGGGGGGGACGGATCAGATGTCGGTCCCATGTAGGGAGGGACCCGGTTTCGAGGTTTAGGTCCTTCGGCCGGTGTGGTGATGGCGGATATACGCGCGGTCATCGGAGCGCGGCGGCGGCGGTCCACGTCCTTTTTGGCAAGCAGAGTTGCTGTTCAACTGTGTTTCTGAACAACAGTTGATCAGCTGACTGGCCCCGGTTTCCGTCTGATTCACCCATCCAGCCAGAAGTCGGAAAGACTAGACACAGAGGGCTTTGAGGCACAAGCAAGGGGGAAGGGGAATTGGCATTAACAATTTCGCCAGGGAAATTGGGGGAGCCGTGGTCTGTCGATTTCACAGGTCGGGGCCGCCCCGCTTTTGTGTCAATTGCGCATTTCAGAGAGGGATGGTTCGGAGGGCCGAGGCGAGGGTGCGGTGGTACAAGGCCAGGCACGATTGACGAACTGACGACGACGACGACGACGACGGGCAGCCAGCGTCTTTGAGAGAATCCAATTGGAAGAGAGTGAGAGGGCCCCTGACAGCTGGGCGTAGCGTACCTTTACCTAGCCTCTTTTTCCACAAGGGGGCCGCCGTTTGGGGGAGACACGGGATTGGATCGTGAGATCACATGGGGGGGACCACCGAGGGGGAGGGGAGGTTCGTGATTGGGTGAGAATGGGCATTGGCCGTTGGGTACGTACCGTCTGCTTGTGGCGTAGTGCATGGTCATGGTGTATGCGAGTGAGCGGTTGAGTGTGTGTACTTGTGGAAAACAGCACTGGATGAATGGGGTTGTTCACTGTTCGGCGCACCTCGTATGGAGAGTAGAGTTGTTCCTGTTCGGGCGCAACCATCCGGACTGTCATCATCCTCGAGTCGGTGTCTCGTGAACGTGCAGCTTCCCGTCGTCTTGATTGGGACTTGTACCTGAAGCTGCCCCGAGAGTCAAGGGACGGGAATGTGTCAGACATTTGGAGGCTCCCATAGTGCTCCTTGCTGCGCGGTAGCGTTCAGAAGCCCGGCCGTTAGCGCGCCTGTTCCAGGGGGGGGAGACATGGGCCGGTTGGCGGGATTGGGGGTCCAGGTTCGAGGCGGTGCCCTGTGCTCTGGCTGTGTGCTCTGGCTGTGTGCTGTGTGCTGTGTGTGCTCTTCTTGCCTTGCTGCGCATCACCAGAAGACAGTATGAGTACTCCCGTCTGTAGGTACGGTAGCTAGGGAATGCCGCAAGGCGATGTCGTGTCATTTTTGAAAGGTACCTCTGCTCTGTAGCGTACGGATACCAAACAAGTACCGCACCTCCCTTTGCCATCCCAACCCGTCCTATCCCCATCCAACCCCCATCCCCATCTCATCCCATCCAGGTCCCTACTAGGGTACTCAAAGCCCAGCTCTCGCAACCTCATCTTCCCGGCTTCCTCCTCCCTCGTTGACCTTACTTTATTCACTGCGCTCGCTCTTGCAACTTTTCAACCTGCTGCTGCCGCTCCACAACCCTTCTCCTAGGCTTCCGTGATCTTCACCCTCAAAGCCTCAGCATAACCTCCGGAGGAAGGCTCGCTCTTTGTACCAGCTCTATTAATTTTTTCTCCTTCCCCCCGTCGTGTCCTCGACCGTCGTTGAAGCTCGGCCTTTCGTTGTCAACCATCGTCATCGCCCTCGCCCTCGCCCTCGCCCTCGCCCTCGCCCTCGCCCTCGCCCTCGCCCTCGCCCTCGCCCTCGCCCTCGCCCTCGCCCTCGCCCTCGCCCTCGTCGCACCTTCCACCAGCCTCGAGAACTTCTACACCCTTTCCCCCATTCGTACACTCGCTTGTTTCGCGCGCACTTCCAGGGAAAGCAATTGCCTCTCCCTTTCCGCCCTTCACCGAACCAGAGCCAATTCACGAATAACCACAACCCCCAAACTCCTCCAAGATGAAGGGTGAGTCTTGCCTACCTCCTGCCCCCTTGTGCAGTTGATCCCTCACCTGGCCTCTGCACCGGGCCATGATGCAGTCTGCTAACGCGCGCAACAGCTATCATTCTCGTCGGTGGCTTCGGCACCCGTCTTCGCCCTCTTGTATGTCCTCTCTGCCCCTTTCCAGCTTGACGCGCGGCTTTCAGGAGAAGACCATCGCCAGTCGCTCCAGCTGCAGACACTCGGCGAGGAACAACAACCAAGCTGACCGCAATGCCAGACCCTCACCCTCCCCAAGCCCCTCGTCGAGTTCGCCAACAAGCCCATGATCGAGCACCAGATCGAGGCCCTCGCCGCCGCGGGCGTCACCGATGTCGTCCTCGCTGTCAACTACCGCCCTGAGATTATGGAGAAGCACTTGGCAGAGGTGGGTCCCATAAGCTGACGATCCCCTCCGAAGCCAGCTGTACTGACGATCCTCCCCAACAGTACGAGAAGAGGTTCGGCCTCACCATCACCTTCTCCATCGAGACCGAGCCCCTCGATACCGCCGGCCCCCTGAAGCTGGCCGAGAACATCCTCGCCAAGGACGACTCCCCCTTCTTCGTCCTCAACTCGGACGTCATCTGCGACTTCCCCTTCAAGGACCTCGCCGAGTTCCACAAGAACCACGGAGACGAGGGCACCATTGTCGTCACAAAGGTCGAGGAGCCCTCCAAGTACGGTGTCGTCGTCCACAAGCCCGGCCACGCCACCAAGATCGACCGCTTCGTCGAGAAGCCCGTCGAGTTCGTCGGCAACCGCATCAACGCCGGCATGTACATTCTCAACACCAGCGTCCTGAAGCGCATCGAGCTCCGCCCCACCTCCATCGAGAAGGAGACCTTCCCCGCCATCGTCCGCGACGGCCAGCTGCACAGCTTCGACCTGCCCGGCTTCTGGATGGACGTCGGTCAGCCCAAGGACTTCCTCACCGGCACCTGCCTGTACCTCACCTCCCTCACCAAGCAGGGCTCCAAGCTGCTGGCTCCCCCCAGCGAGCCCTACGTCCACGCCGGCAACGTCCTCATCGACCCCTCGGCCAAGATTGGCAAGAACTGCAAGATTGGCCCCAACGTCACCATCGGCCCCAACGTCGTCATTGGCGACGGCTGCCGTCTGCAAAGATGCGTCCTGCTGCCCGGCTCCAAGGTCAAGGACCACGCCTGGGTCAAGAGCACCATCGTCGGCTGGAACAGCACCGTCGGCAAGTGGGCTCGCCTGGAGAACGTCACCGTCCTCGGCGACGACGTCACCATTGGCGACGAGATCTACGTCAACGGCGGCAGCATTCTCCCCCACAAGAGCATCAAGGCCAACGTCGACATCCCCGCCATCATCATGTAAAACCAAACTCCACTTTGAAAAACTATACCAGGCGTCTCGGATCATATCCCCGAGGCGCCCCCCCTTCAGCAAAGCTCTTTATACTTCTTGTCTGCGCGCCTGTTCTTATCGACTTTCTAATTCCAAGTTGCGACACGATTCACCACTCCACTCACGAGTCTCGAGCTTAAAGAAATGGGAGGGGCGGAACCAAACATTTTACATTTTTGGCTGGCGTCGGCAGGGGGAATCCATTTGGCGAGCACGAAAAGCACTTGGCTTTGCAATGTTTTTTTCACACAGCTTCTTTTTTTTTTTTTCTTGGGAAGATGATTGTCCCATTTGCTACGAATGCAGAGAACGGTATCGAGGAACATGCCCGTGATGGATATGCCTCGACCAGCCGTGCACGGAGGGACCCGAATTGTGGGCTACCTCTGAGACAGATGACAATAAAGACGATACCTGTGGATTGCGCCCCAGATCTTATTATGTTGTGTATGTGTTATGCGTCTATCCTGCGAGTATCGAACGACTGTCGGGTCTCTGACGAATGACGTTGCACGTTCCCCAAGTGGGCAGACCAACTGACTTGATAGGTATCCATCTAACCAAACATTCCTGATATCATCCCACGCCTTTTCTATTCTTCTATACATCCAACTCCGTTTCCAGAAACAACAACAAAAAAACAGTCGACGAGGTCAGATTTCCTGCTACTACTCTAGATTGTCACGCACCCAGCCCCTCGACATTTCGACGGCCTGCTCCCACTTTTTGAACATCTTCAGGTTCTTCTCACGCTCGGCGGATGGCGTGAACACCTTCCGGCCGGACTGGTTGACGTTCTTGAGGTCGTCGAGCTCGTTCCACACGCCCAGCGCGAGGCCGGCGGCGATGGCGGCGCCGAGGGCGGTGGTCTCGCGCATGGCGGGGCGGTCGACGCGGATGCCGCTGATGTCGGCCTGGGCCTGCATGCACAGGTCCGAGTTGGACAGCCCGCCGTCGACGGCGAGGGACTCGAGGGCGTGGCCCGAGTCCTTGGCCATGGCGTCGAGGATGGCTTTGGTCTGGTAGCAGGTTGCCTCGAGGGTGGCGCGGGCGATGTGGCCCTTTTGGGTGTGCTGGGTGATGCCGAAGAGGGTGCCCTTTGCGTCGTCGATCCAGTAGGGCGCGAAGAGGCCGGAGAAGGCGGTGACGAAGACGACGCCGCCGTTGTCCGGGACGGAGGCGGCGAGGTCGGAGATGCGGGTTGCGGCGGGGACGAAGTTGAGGTTCTTGACGAGGAATTTGACACCCGAGCCGGCGACGGCGATGGAGCCCTCGAGGGCGTAGACGGGCTTGCGGCCGTTGCCGAAGTCGTAGGCGACGGTGGCGAGGAGGCCCGACTTGGAGATGACGGGCTCGTGGCCGACGTTGTAGAGGAGGAAGCAGCCGGTGCCGTAGGTGTTTTTGGCCTGGCCGGGCAGGAAGCCGCACTGGCCGACGAGGGCGGAGGACTGGTCGCCGAGGCAGCCCGCGATGGGGACGCCGGCGAGCGGGCCCGAGGCGAGCTTGCCGAAGGCGGTCGGGTGGGAGGAGGGGACGATTTTGGGGAGGGCGATTTTGGCAGGGTCGATGTCGAAGAAGGAGAGGAGGGCGGGGTCGTATTTGAGGGTGTGGAGGTTCATGAACATTGTGCGGGAGGCGTTTGTGGAGTCGGTGACGTGGATGGGGGCCGGGGAGGCGGAGGCGCCGCCGTTGAGGCGGTAGATGAGCCAGGAGTCGACGGTGCCGAATGCGAGGTGTCCGGCGTCGTAGGCGTCGCGGACGCGGGGGAGGTTGTCGAGGGCCCAGCGGAGCTTGACGGAGGAGGGGTAGGTGGAGAGGGGCAGGCCGCAGAGGGGCTGGAGGGCGTCTGCGCCGGGGCGGGCGCGGAGGTCGCGGACCAGAGGGGCGGTGCGGGTGTCGGGCCAGACGATGGCGTTGTGGAGGGGCTCGCCGGTGCGGGCGTCCCAGAGGACGGTGGTCTCGCGCTGGTTGGTGATGCCGACGCCGCGGATGGCGGAGGCCGGGTGGCCGAGGGCGGTGAATTTGGCGAGGGCGGCGGAGATGCATTCTTCGACGGAGGAGAGGAGCTCCAGGGGGTCGTGTTCGTGCCATCTGTTTTGGGGGGAGGTGGTTTAGTGAGGATGGCAGGAGGACGAAAGGGAGGGAGAGGCTCACCCCGAGTGAGGATAGTGGTTCTCGAACTCGATCTGGTGCATGGCGACGGGGTCGCCGAGGCCGTTGAAGATGAGGAAGCGGGTGGAGGTGGTGCCCTGGTCTATGCTGCCCACGAACCAGTGTTTCTGGAGCTCTTCGTCGGTCTCGGTGATGCCCGCGGGGAGGTGCTCGCCCTCGGCGGCGGCAACGCGTGCGCGTTTGGGGTCTCGTTGGTCGGACATTGTGTGTTTGGATCTGTGGTTGCCTTGTGTGAGTTTGGGGAAGACGAGGAAGTTCGCGACAGGAAGAGGGCAACGGGAGGGAAGGGACATAAGAAGAGGTGAGTTAAGCTGGGGCTATGGGGAAGGGGGGGGAGGGGGGTATCACGCGCGCCGATGCAGATTTGACGATGGGGGGGGGGGGGGGGGGGGTTGTTTAGCTCGAAGGCGCGGAAGCAATGGGCTTGGGATGGCGGGGCGGGCGTGGGAATTTTACAATGGGGAAAACGGGAAGAGAGGCAAAGGTGAAGAAGTACCTGGTTAAATATGGCGTCGGCCGAGGCTGGTGGTGAGAGATATTCCCGGCAGGCGTGGCCCGCGTCGTCCCGCTGGTCTGGGACCTGCTATGGAGCAGCTCGGTCTGGTTTGATGCAGCAGTGTGAGAGGCAGAGGTCAGGGGATGGATGGGACGGGAGCTGTCAGCAGCTCGTCGTGGGGCAGCAGCACCAGCACCGGGATGGTGGTTGTGGTAGCAATATGCGGCTGTAGTGCTAACAGACGCATGCTTTCTCGGGATCGCCAGGGTAGTCGAATTCAAATTTCGGACGGATTGGCGCGGACGGGGGATGACGTCGGGCAGTTTGTTAGTGGGCGGGGGCGTGTGATTGGAGGAAGAATTGAGGGGTTGCCGCTGTTGTGTCTCGCTGCATGTGCTGCTGCGATTCAACGGCTGCTTGCTGAGTAGCGCGGGGGGACGACAATAACGACGAGGGCGCCATGGCGGGCGAGCAGACAACGGCGGCGGCCTTGTCGGAGACGGCCTCGGTGAGTGTGGAGCTGGAGGAGTCGTTGCCCGGGCCGGGTTTCTGGTTTTGGGGATCGCCAGGGGTGGTCGTCGGATTCTGGGGAGTGATTGGGGAGCAGCAGTTGCAGCAGCTGCTGCTGCCCTGGGGAGGCGCATTTTTTTTTTCTCTGTCCCTTGTGATGGGTTTGCAGTGGTTTTGCGACTGCTTTTTTTTCCGAGATGCGTTTTTGGGTGGGGGTTTCGGTCGGGTCTTTCGGGGTTCTGGGACCGAGGATCCATTTTCTGGGTCTTTACCTTTAGGTTCCCTTCATGGGGGACCCTTGTGGGGATGATGGGACGGGTTCACCGAGGGGTCCTGCGTTCGGTGTGGTGGACCGGGGTTGAGGGGATCGTGATCGCAATCGTGGGGTTGGGGGCTGTTGATGTTTTTTGCTTTGGTGACGGGATTCTGAAGCGGCGGGTTCTCTGGATTGCAAGCTGAAGATGGCCGAGGTGAAAGCTGCTGAAAGGGATGATGTAGCGGTCGACGACCTGTCCTCCCAACAACCGAGCTTTCTTTAGCCTTTCTTTAGGACAGCCCCTGAAGCACCAGCATGGAACCTTTATCTTCACTATAGGATATATAAAAGTGATTAAAACCTAGCTGATATTTCGCTGGACACCGCAATGGCAGATGGGAGACATTCCTGCTGGAACATCGCGCACATCAACTTTTGAAAACAAGAGATGATCAAATGGTACTCACAGTAATTACTTATATCGTATTAACAGACGCAATGCTGTCTTTGGAAGAATATCAATTTGGCCGCGTTCTCTTCCACTGCTACTCCCATTCCACCTATCACCCCTATTTGCATCATTTATCAATCTTTCCATTTACCTGGGAACTGCCCCCATGGCCTTTCTCATCAGATAAATCATTTCAGACTTTTGAGGAAGGGAGTAACTGCCATGGGTAAGACTGGCACCCGCCTCCATAGACTATTAGGGCAGACATCGTGAGCGCCTAGCACCACTCTTGATCAACCACCCCGCGGGGTGAAGAGGGTTGCTGGCGGGTCCAGCAAGCAGTCAATGCCCTTTTTGTTTTTTCCTCCTCTCTTTATCTCTGGTGAGTTCGATCTTTTTCCAGAAACACGTCGCGATCTTGCCTTGTTTGCTTTCGAGGGCAAACAAACCGAGCAAACACCATCCGTTGTCTCACTAGTCGACGGACTGACAAGGTAAGAAACCTCACTCAAACCCGCGAGATACAAATTACCGAGTGGTATTCTCGGCTTCGATTATTTTTCCATCGCATTTTCATTGCGGTCGCGGTTTTGGTGGACGTGGACGTGGCGTTGACGGCTTCAACCGTCGGCGATGCGTCTCTCGTCAGCCTCGTCTCTGCCGTTGATTCCATCATCTCCGTCCCCAAATCACGCAGCAATTTGAACGATGACTTATTTTTCTTTGGTTAATCTTCCTACCGTTCTTGGCTGTCCAAAAGTTCCAAGTGCTGTGGCGAAGAAGGCGAGATCATCCTCCAGAATGCGATTCTAACATATCACCAGACGCAACTCGCTCCTTTACTTGCACAAGATTGTTCCTCAACGCCAAAAATGCCCTTCCACAGACCCGTGCGCCACAGTCCCGGTCGTAGCGGCGTTAGAAGACACCATACTCGAAGCCAGCCCGCTTCACCCCTGTCGCCTCGCAGGCCCGCTGCTCCTGTTGCTGCTACAAAGCAGAAGGTCCGGTTCGCCAAGACCCGGAAGACTCAGGCCAAGGCTGGTACCGCCACTACTCTTGCTCAGTATTCCTCCTCTCAGCCCGAGGAGCTCTCTGAGAAGGTCGCTGCCGACAATATGCCTCTTTCTCAGGCCGCCGACGGCGGTAACATTGTCAAGACTGCCGAGAAGGACAAGAACCCCGTCGGGTTGACCATCAACACTGACAACACTGTTGCTTCATCCTCTGGTGTTCCCCTGAAGCAAGTTGCTTCCACGGCCATCAGAACCAACGGCCTTCTCACCCCCCAGACTTCCCAGAATATTGCCCAGATCGCTCAGCAGGGCGCTCCGGCCAGCCTCCTGGCAAACGGCCTCGGTCAACAGCTCAGCCTCGCTGGAAGACCCCCCGGCCAATCCGACCAGACTCCTGTCAACCCCGCCATCATCGTTCTTGACCACTGGATTCGCCACACCAACGACGGCAGCATCTCTGAGGCCCCCAAGCTCCAGGGCTGTGGCCCCTGGGAGGTCCCTCTGCCTCCCGGCATGGACCCCGCCGTCCATGTCAACCCTCATGCGCCCCTTCTGTGCCGCTACCTCGACTGCTGGATTCACGGTGCTCCCGGATCTCCCACAGTGAAGATTTATATCCATCCCATCATGCGGGGCCGGCATGCGGATTTGTACGTCGCCAAGAGATGGACCGCTTGGAAGATGATGTTCTCCTGGGTCGAGCACCTTGAGCAGTACGGCAAGAACGATGCCCACGTCCCCACGGATGTCCTCTCCTTCGTTCGGAACAGAATCGTCTGCGAGGGACGTATGGACAAAGAGGGAGCCGCCAGATCCATCGAGAATCGCGAGAACAGCGTCATGTTCGGCAGCAGAGACAAGTGGTACTTGCCTGCCATCCGCGAGAGCCCCCCCAATGACTATATGTACCAATCTGTGCTTGGCAGCGCCATGATTAAGATTCACAATGACAACGCTCTCAAGAAGGCTACCGCTTACCCCCCGGGCGACAACAGCATCGGCCATATTCTTTCTGGCTCGAAGTACGTCAACCCCGCCGTGGGCATCAACCGCCCTGTTCCTGAGTCCAGCGCCAAAGACGCCCCCGAGCAGCCCAAGGTCGCCAACTCTACGGCCGGCGTCAAGCGTCCTGCTCCCCAGCCTGATGTTGTCCAGCCGGCTGCTAAGCCCGCCCAGAAGCAGCCCCTCGAGGTCATCGTCGTCGGCGACTCTGACGACTCCAGCTCCAGCTCCGACTCGGAGGATGAGCCTCTGGCCAAGCGCGTTCGCAAGACCCCTCAGCCTCAGCGTGCCACCAAGCCCGCCGCCGAGAAGAAGCCTCGCCGCAGAGGTAGACCCGTTGGCAGCAAGAACAAGACCATTGCCAAGAAGACTGCCGGCAAGAAGGCTGACAAGACTAAGGCCAAGACCTCTGGCAAAGAGACCGATGAGTCTGGCGTCGAGGAGGACGTCGGCGAGACTGGCGTCAAGGACCGTGGCATGGAGACTGAGCAGACTGTCAACGAGACCGCCGACAAGGAGTCCAACAACACCGTCGACGAAGTTTCTGATAAGCCCGTCCGCAAGATGATCAGAATCAAGGTCCCCGTCAAGGCCGCCGAGAAGCTCGCTGCCATGGCCGACGCCGAGCGCGAGGCCGAGGCCAAGGGCAATCCTGCCACCGACAAGTGAGAGATCACCGCCACGGGTAGCTGCTTTGGTGGAACTTTTGCAACAGAGTATTGGTAACGGGAGTAAAGGTTGGACCGAGTGGCTACGTGTTTTGATCAGGTTGAGATTTGCTTTTGGACCAGGTTCAGGGTTGGCGTATGGAAACAGCTGGGCCAAGGATACCCATACCAGGTTGGGGTTGGGCTTGAGTCTCCGGGTTGTGTAGCTACAGACAGAAGCTTTTGCTCTTTGGTAACAGATAAAAGGGAGTTTCCCACAAAGTGCCGGTGTCTTTAGGTGTGATTTGCGTTGTCTTGTTGTCTTGTCTTTATGGGACGAAAGACAAAGTCTGCTCTGCTTACCGTCCATATCTTTTCTACTGTTTTCAGTGCAATATAATGGGTCAGTCGCCAGATCTTGATGACGAGCTAGCACATTCGCGTCGACTGGTCTCCAATGAGGCTGAGCTCAAGCGCCCATTCTGACCCTTGTAGGTTTTTCGCAACGCTCATGCTCTTTCATATGGACCAATTGGACTCATTTAAGAATAACTCGTAGGTTTCCTCGCTCTCATGTCAGATGTCGAGTTGGGCGGCTACGCACCAGTGTGCATATACCCATGACTTTTCCACTTGGAATTGCGTGCCTCGTATGTTTCTACACTCCCACTTTTCATCTTACGATGTCAGTGAGTAGAAAGCAAAGTTTTGGAAGACATGGAAAGTCCCATTTCTTAGACCTATCTCGGAGTTAACAACATTATGGATAAGGCTGCGGTCGGGCGTGTCCTCCCGCCCCGCGAACGCACATGAGCGGAGTCAATACTAGGTTTCATGCATGAAGAAACGGTTGACATTACCATCTAAGGTAAATGCTGACAGAAGATCCCTGTGACTGTTCGTTAGAGACCATATGGATTCTTCCCATCCCAGTTCAAGCTTGAACTATGATAGGCGGGGACGAGGGGACATGATAACTTCCCTCCGCGCGGATAGAGTCCGCTGCAATGCCAACGCATTTCCTCTCCAGGTTGCGATTCATTATTTCCTGAGAAGTGGAGAGATGGACGGTACTTCCTGTACTTTCCTTGGGACAGGTAAGTACAAGGTGCAAGGCAGTCTAAGCTGTGTGTATAAAGACCCCTCGTCTGCCCGAAGATTCCTGCACATGGCGAACAGCGTTAATGCAGGCCACTTTAGATGGATGGAACCCCTTCGAGCTTTGATTTTGCGTGAAGAATCAGCAGAATGAGCAAAACAAACGTCGAAAGCGGTCCCATGTTCATCATGGGAGAAGAATCAATGGGCTTCCGTCTTGATGAAAAGGTAGGCAGTGATGAATCCTTGACTTGTCAACCTATGAACTACAGATCAGTTTGGCATTGCAACGATACTGATATGCTCGCAGGAAACGCTTCCAAGTCCCCATTCATCTCCGCTCTACCACCTCAAAACGGTCTACCTCTTCACAAAAAGCGATTTCAAGACAATCGTCCTTCCGCAAACGCTCTTCTCAATTTCCAGCATTCTCACCAATGGCTTCCGGGACCTTGACACCTTCCCTACTCTCACGTTGACCACCTTCTTCAAGCCCCTGATTCACGCCGTATTCTGGGTCTATGCCAATCTCTTTCTCGAGAGTCTCGCAAACCAACGCCTTCCAGGCTCCATAACTGAGGATGCTGCGAACAAGCCCTGGCGCCCCCTGCCATCTGGCCGGATAACGCCAGATCAGACCAGGCAGGTCGCGCTCTGCCTTGTCCCAGCGCTCATGATTTTCGGGGCGTACAGCGGCGCTTATCGCGAGACGACGAGTTTCATTTCGTTTGTGTGGATGTACAATGACCTTGACGCTTCCAACGCGAGCATATGGTGGCGGAATATAACGAATGCCTTGGGCTACATGACCTTCTCTGCAGGAGCCCTGGCGATTACGAGCGGGACAGTTGATTACGTCCTGTCGAACACGGCAGTCATGTGGATCCTGACGACGGGTGCCGTCATTCTTACGACCGTACATGCCCAGGACTTGCCAGACGTCGTTGGCGATAGCGCGAGGGGGAGGAAGACTGTGCCGCTTGTCTATGGGGATGGAGTTGCGAGGTGGACTTTGGCGGCGGGGGTTATGCTGTGGTCTGTATTCCTTCCGATGTTCTGGGGGCTCGGTTGGGCGGGCTGCGCGGCTGTTCTGGGACTTGGGTTGTTCATCGTCTGTGGAACGCTCTGGAGAAGAACGGTGGATGACGACGAAGTTGTTTGGAAACTTTGGTGTGCCTGGGCTGGGTTGATGTATCTGTTGCCTTCTTTCAAAGTCTTTGGTTTTTGAAACGCGAAGCATTTTTCAGGAGGTTGTTGAGAAATTCAAATGTGTGACATTACAGGCGGTTACTCACATCGCACAATATGGAGCTTGTATCTCTTCAAGCGTTAGATAGAAACCTTCTTCTTAGTTGTCACGTCCAATTATACTTTGCCGAGGCTGAACTTGTTTGAGATCGAGGCCCTGCCTTCAGGAACTCGGTATGGCTGCCTCGAAGAGATTCGAATTGAAAATGAGGACGCGGTTGGAAACAAAGGCGTTTTGGACAAGACCCTTCGTCATTGTCTAGACATTAAGAGCTCTGTTCAGATGCAAGACTACTCCCCTACTCCCGAACTGTTGATTTGGCATCATGCCCATTCACCAACACGAGACAAACATATTGAGGCAAGAAGATTGAATTGTATTATATACGATTACGAAACGCTATGCAAAGTAACTGCCTCTTGGTCATCATCACTCGTCCTCCCCCCAGGCATCTATCTACGCCTTGCAGAGACGTCCGTCGCTCTGGACAGTCCAGTCGTCGCTGCCGACGCCGGTCAGAGCGTAGAAGGTGCTGCAGGGGTCGTAGATCTTCTTGATGGCCTTGAGCTTGGCGTAGTTGCCGCCGTAGAAGACGCTCTGCCAGTCGGCCTGGTTGCGGTCGGCCTCGTTGAGGTAGGCGCCGCCGCCGGGGGTGAGCTCGGCCAGGATGGGCACGATGGTGTCGGTGACGGTGGCCTGGCCGGAGACGAGAGTGGAGAAGTCGGCGCGGTCGTAGGCACTGCGTTTTGTTAGTTGCTGGCTTTTGAGGGGGAAAGTAGACTGATAGGGGGTTACTCACGTTCCGACGACGGCGGAGAAGAGGGCCGTACGCCAGGCGGGGTTGACGGCGTTGGGGGTGGCGCTGGAGTTGCGGGCGACGTTGATGGTCAGGCCGGAGATGATGGCGCCGTTGTCGAGGATGGACTTGAGAGCGGTGGTGAGCGTGGCGGCGGAGGCGTCGTCGGCGACGAGGGTGCGGGGCATCAGACGGCCGCCGATGTTGAACTCCGTGACGGCGGGCTCGGGGTTCATGTCGTTGTAGCTGTCCAGGTACGGGTCGTACTGGTTGATGTGGTAGTCTGGTTCGCATTAGCACGATATACTCAACACAGGTTCAGCGAGGCAGCTTACCGTAGGTGATGCCAGCGGCGTCGAGGGCATCGATGGTGGGCTGGAGCAGAGCCTGGAGCTCGGCCTTGGTGAGGCCAGGAGCGGTGGTGGGCTGCATGAGGAAGACGCCAGGGCTCATGAGCCAGATGCTGACGGCACCGGCGTCGACGATGTCGGGCAGGGTCTTGAGGTAGGTGGTGACGGCGCCGTAGAAGACGTCGTCGGTGACACCGGTGTTGGTGAAGGTCAAGTTGGCAGACGAGGAGATCATGTCAGGGTAAGCCTTGACGGTCATGGACAGAACGGCAGCGTAGACACCGCCGCCACCACCGCTCAGAGCCCAGTAGAGGTCAGAGTAAGCGGTAGGGGTCGCGACAATCGTCTGGCCTCCAGAAGTGACAACCTCCCATTCGAGAACCTGGTCAGCCCCAAGACCGTACTTGGAAACAAGAGGACCGTGACCACCACCTTGGGTGTATCCTCCCGCGAGTCCAACAGTCGGGCTGTTACCACCGACAACAACAAGTCCCTGAGCGTGAGCAGCGTCCTGGGCCTCGCCGGCTTGAACACCGGCACCAACCTTGACAGCCTTGCCGGTGTAGCCAGTAGACTTGTAGTCGATGACCGAGATATCCTTGAGGTTGTGAGTCCACAGAGCCAGACCACCGGCACCGGTGGACTTGCCAAGGTAATCGTGACCAGTGTTGCGGATGACGAGGCGGATGTTGTTCTCCTGGGCGAACTTGATGGTGGCGCTGTAGTCCGCAGCGCTGGTCGCCTTCACGGCGTACTGGACGTAGGTGCCGATGATGCAGCGGTCGGTGGGCTGGTTGAAGGGGTCGCAGCTGGAGTTGGCGAAGAAGGCGGCCATGACGGACGAGGAGGTCTGGATGTGCGTCTCGGACTGGCCCCAGACGTTCTGCAGCGCCGTGCACTTGGCCTCATCGTATGAGCCAAAGGAGCTGTCATGGCAGACGGCGCCGATGGGCACGGTGGCGATGAGACGGCCACCAACGGTAGTGTTGAAGGCGTCCCACTCGGCTGCCGTGGGCCAGCAGTCGTCGCCAGGGAAGCAGCGGCAGGTGGCGTTCGAGTCCTCCCTCTCTTCGAGGGCGTTGCCGAAGGAGCCTCCCGGCTTGCCGACGGAGAGGGCGGAAACGACCGCGGGAGCGAGTGTGAGGAGGTTAATGAAGGACACCATCTTGAGACTGGGAGAACCGCCGCGAGCACAAAGGGGGTAGCGAGAGACTGGAGGTGAGGGAGGTGAGGAAGGGAAGGAGACTTCACGATGCAACTCTAGGTCTTGAACGCTACATATTTAACTTGGCCCAAGGGACTCTTCATTCACGAACCATAAACAACGCATACAGCGAGGAAATGAGATGCCGACCAGACCGGGAGACTCTGACGATGGGTTTGATTAGCACCCATGTTAATATTGGCTCTTATGGCCCACGATGCCTACGCCTGGTGCGATGTTTGGGGAAAGAAACTTTTCAGCTATTGGGACGGAATGGTCCTACGCTGCGGCGGGCCTGACTCTGCTCCCTGCGCAGGCTGGCGAGTTCTAGAGAAAGATTGACCGTGGCAGGGCCGGGAGACGGGAGCCGCGTGGCTAAGTCGTCAGTTGCGCATGCGTTGGACGGACTGAAGAGGGGGGAAAGACCAAAGAGAGAAGAAGAGAGGGAGCCTGAGTCCGAGTGAGTCGGGCTTGCCGCAGCATACAGCCGGGCCACGGAACAGTTCCCAGATGCGGAGACTCACAGACGGTGGCTCTAGGTGGTAGGCATGCGACTGAGGTTCCAACAGCTCATGTGAGCTAATATAGGCAGGTAACATCGCAACATTGCTCTTTAGGGGTCGTCCCTGACACGCGTGCTGTGGGATGAGCAAGGATTGGACGTTATCTGCAGACTGCCAAGTTGACAAGAGCAGCAGACAGACGGAGAGAGCCTTTTGCACTAACACGCTTCGGATCCGGGCAGGGGACCTCGCTGCTGCATTGCGTACGCAGCACGCCAAGCGTCCCCCAGTGGTGCGGCCGCCTCTAACTGCAAAAAGGTGTTGCTGGTGTACGTATCCGTGGTGCTAGAGAGGAAGAAGAATGCTTGTCATACGGTTCATCCAAACGTGCAGTGTGTGTGGTTGCAGCAGCAAGGTTGAAGGTGGATGGCTGTCCTGCAGGTGGCAGTTGGAGGGTTTACCCCGGGCCCTCCGGGATGACGGACGAGACCCGAGCCCGCACGGAGAAGACAGACCAATAGGCCGGCGCCTCTAAGCCCCGTGTAACAACTACATCCGACGGCCGATCAACACCGTCCAACTGGCACACTGAAACACCGTAGAGGAGGGAAGCTAACTGATCCTTCCCGTCTGACAACGTCGGAGCCAACACGTCCCAAGCTAATGTGAGTGAGTGAATTGTGCTGTCAAATCTTGCTAGTCGGTGCCTTTCCTCCGGTAACTCTACACTAGAACAGAACAGGCTATCCTGTGTGCAATGAATAAGTCTTCATCCAACGCCCCTGTTGTTGCGCTTCATGACCCCGGCCTCCCGCGGGCCGCTCCCTGCCACTGCGTGACTCGTGACCCCTGTTCAACCCAGATCACGCACGTCAACTATTCGATAACAACCTCTCGCCCCCTCAACTCAATCAGCATTCACCCGAGTCTTATCCGCGGTCCTGTCCATCTCCATGACTCGCACTCGACAGCGATCAGCAAGGGTTCCAACTTGTTCCTCCTGCCACAACCAACTCCTTCTCATGCGGAAGCAAAGCGCAACCCGCCGCAAGAGAGCCCGGAAAATAACGCGTTGCCAACAGCAGGGCCCGACAAGGCCCAGCAAGCCCAGCGATAGTGACAGTCCGTCTCCGTCTCATCAGTCACTTCTCACACGTGCTCCAACGACACGAAACCGTCACCACCACCACCAACAGCACCGCCGAACAGCGGCAGGGAGTACAGACACACCGTCCGCAGGCACCACAGCCTCCATGCCCGGGCGTCCGTTTCCGGCGTCCTCGTCCGGAGCACCCCGACGACCACCAGGGCGCCAGACACCACCGGCAGCAGCACCCCCCACGACCGGATGCCCCAGAAGTACACGCACACGCAAGACCACGCCGGCACCAGCACCGCCAGCGACGCCCGCGACGCAAAATCCCCAAAGAATAGGGGTATCGTGTTGCGCCCGCGCCCCGCGTCGCCCGCCTGGTCCTTGAGGTCCTGCACCTGCATCGTCGTGAGGATCACCGCGCTGATGATGCCCGCCCACAGGTACCCCTCGCGCGTGATGCTGATGCCGCCCTCAGAAGAGGTGGGGGCAGCAACGTCCCCAATGGCGATCTTGAGCGAGGCCGTGTTGAAGAGAAAGTACGCCACCGCGATGATGGCGTCGCGGGCGAGCGTGTCGCCGCCGCGGAGGTCGTTGTACAGCCACGTCAGGATGAGGATGAAGACGCCCTCGCTCCAGACGCCGAGCACGTAGTTGAAGACGAGCACCGCGGGTATGGCCACGAGCATCGCCGCGCGCGTCTGCTCCTGCGTCACCTTGCCCGCGGGGATGGGCCGCCACGGCTTGTTCGCGCGGTCCTCCTCCACCGACTCGGAGCCCCTCTGGTTGGCCAGGTCGAAGATGAGCACGCTGTACCAGTTGAAGGCGACCACGAGGGGGAACCGCTGCAGCACGGCGAGCGCTGTCGCCTGCCCCGAGGTCAGGGGCGAGCCGGTCAGGCCGCCCAGGAGGCCAAAGGCTGTGTTGGGCGCCACGAAGGTGGAAAAGTTGCTCTCGGTAAAGTCCCAGATCAGACGGGGGACGCTGAGGAGGGCCTTTACCGTGCTTGTGGCTGATGAGAGGGAGGAGGAGCAGGAAGACTTGCTGGGAGCTGCGTCGTCTTCAAACGCTGCTCGTTTGAAGGTAAGGGGAGAGTGCTCCCCAATACCCGGTTGTGACATGATGGGTAATGTATGGGTGTATGCGAGTGTACGTATGTATGTCTCCCGCAGTGTCTGTCTTGCTTGAGCTTTGTTCAAGGGGTGGGAGATGAGATGTGGAATGAGAGTGATCCGACAGTCTGGTACGACAGCTCGGAGAAGATGGAGATGGTGCTATTCATATGTGCCCTTTGGAAGAAGTCTCCATGGGCTCTAGATAAAGGCGGAACCTCCAACAAGTCGGGTCTGGACTGGACTGGACTGGACCCCAAGGAAACGACTCTCCATCCATCGTCGGCCATTTTGTCCCCGGGAACCGTGGCAAAACATCCACCGCTTCATCCATCCAACCGACGTCCATGACACAGTCACGGTCGTGATGAGAGCCCGAGTCCTCCAGGAACGACCTTCATGTCTAAATTGTTAGGGGGTACATCTGGGTCGTCTTCATCTCCCCCCCGGCTGTGAAGGGGTCCTCGTGAGGGCATACGCAGAACCCGCGCGTTCCATGGATGTGATGGGCACCGCAGCCAGCAAGCCATAGCGGGCAGGCGGCATGGCAATATGCAAGAGCCCCCTGAGCGATCATACCTCGACGAGGTGAGGCAAATAACCTCGTGGACAATATTGAGTGCAGCAGAACCATGGGATGGCATGTGGCATGTGGCATGGCGGCATGCGCATGCGCAGCCGTGAAGCAATTACCAACATGGGACACCGTTGGGAAACGTTCCTTGAAGCGGTTTCCGTTTAAGAGTTCGTTGCATTTGGCGCGTGGATTCTGGGTTCGAAACTCCACCCCGTCCAACCTGGCTACTTTTCGCCGGGGGCACGCATTCCCAAAGTCTAATAACCGCGGCCTTGGTTATCTCGGTTTTAGAGTAGGGCCATTGTGGATGTAGTTGTGGGTTTTTGGGCGCCGTTTGGCAACCTCTTCGATGAAAGGTGCGTCTAGTGATGCGGTCAGTCTCCATGGAAATCGCTTTGAGCTTCACCGGTAGTGCGACACCAATGTCGTAGCCAGAGCGTGATTAAACCTCGACCCATGGCGCGGCCGCGCGGGGTAGTCGTCGAGAGCCAGAGAAACTCGCATGTTTGTTAGATAACACGATCCATGGACGTCTAAACTATGTTGAACAGGGCAGGTAGTGGGAACAATTTACCCAGATATGTGGAGAAACAGACACACACAGACCCAGTTCGTCTCGTTCTCGCAAGGTACCGGCGAAACGGGGTTGGTAAAAGGGACGTGTGTAGGTAAATTACACAATAGACTCACGATATGGGGGCCTTCCGATGATCTCTTGCCTCTCTTCTTCCTCTTCTCCTCTTCTCTTCTCTCACCTTATCCGAGACTCTGCGCACGTGTACCCGTCGGATGCGACCATGGCTTCCATCGCCGTCCCGTTTGCTTTGGCTATGTAAGCGGGGGGCCGATAGCTTAACCGGAGCTGTTGACAAAACACGCCCATCATTTCGATTCATTAGACTCGCAGTCGGGATATCCTGAGTGTGAGCGGAGGTGGGTTACCCCCGCCGTGGTTTTGGGTCCTCTTGGGTTGCGTGTGGTCCATCCGCCGCCGCCCTTTTTCCTCGCAAGGGAGACCATGTCCTGGGGACAAGAACCCCTCTGTCGCGCCAACCAAAGTCAAACTGCCGTTCTCCGAAGCGGTGATCGACAGGACCGCGGGTGTGGTTTTTGGCCCTGCCCGCTGGCCTGCCTGCCCACGCTTTTGTCTGCGGGTAAGGGGGAGGGGGGAAGGGAAATCTATTGGTAAATCTCCCGGAAGTCTTTTTGGTCCGTGTTCACGGTGTCGGTGCTTGGGGTTTTTGATGCAAGCAATCTGAGATCCTGGTTGTGAATCATTGGGTATTTGTGTGTTTAAGGGAAAATAAACTACAACAGGTTGGGAATAAAAGTTAAGAAAAAACAAAAAAAAGAGAAGTGTAACAAAGAAGATAAAACGTCAAGAAGTGGTAATATGTACAACATGTCTCGTAATAGAACAATTATCCCTCATATCCAGGTTACCGCCGCACCATCTCATATTTGTCTCCTCTCCCACGAATCTTGCGAAGGAGTAATATCCTGCTGGACGTAAATCACCAGCCGGCTATCCCTGGGCGCGTCGGCGCCGGGGGCGTAGTGACACTTTGTCGTGACGGCGGGGTCCTTGCTGCCGCGCTCCAGGTCGACGTACGAGACATTGTCGCCGAGCTTGTCGTACGTCCTGCGCGGATGGTGGACCCGGCTGCCCTGTGTGCTGTTCATGTCCTTCAGGTGGATGTTGCCGCGGTCCGTCGACGGGTTCGTCAGCTTGGAGCCGATCTTGGAGACGGCCGGCTTGACGTAGGTTTTGAGCAGGGGGCCGAGCGTGGGCAGGCAGGCGATGATGATGCCGATCCAGAGCTCCAGCAGGCTGATGAGGCCGATGTCGTGCAGGTTATAGACGAAGTCGAGGTCGCCGATGGTGGTGACCGTGTTAATGAGACGCCAGACCATGATGGCGATGGTGCTGCTGAGTGTTAGTCGAGATTCGATGGATATGGTGTTGAGGTGTGCGACTTACGTGATTCCCATGCCAAACATGGCGGTGACGGCGACCTTGTTTCGCAGAGGCATCTGGAGGCCCCAGAGCGCGGGCATCGGGAGAGCGGTCATGGCGATGTCGACGACGATGTTGATGGTCACGGAGACGATCTGGTCGATGGTGATGTCGCGGCAGTGGCCGCCCTCGACGGGAGCCCACTGCTGCGACATGGGCGTGCAGCGGCTCATGAAGAGGATGAGGAACGCGACGCCGTACGCTCCCACGACGCCCATCAGGATGCGCGACCAGCGCTTGAACTGGGCCGTGGCGAAGATGCGCGTGTACATCCACAAGATGGCGAACTTGATGAAGATGGTCCCCAGGAGCCAGGTTACGCCACTGGCGAGGATGAGCTGGATGATGGTGTAAGTCGACGACTACGAAAATGTAGATGGAAGTGAAAGCATACCTTGAACTGAACCGCATACTCGGGAAGAGTAAGTTCATCCGTGTGCTTGCCCAGGCCGTTGTAGATGGCCCAGACGACGACACCCTGAAGCGCAATGATGTTTGCCTGTGTCCAAGTCAGCCAGCGCCCAAGCAGACAGACAAGACATTCAACTTACAAACGCAAACCCAATCATTCCATCATCCCAGTAGAAGCCTCTGCGCATAATGCGCCCGGCCCAGAAGCGCAGGGCCAACGCCACGGCGTCGATGACGGTAAAGACGACGATCCATACCAACAGGGCAATGCCCCTCGAACCAGCGCCAGGCATGGTGGGCAAGCAAGCAAGTCTTCTTTTATTAGCAGCAGCGGAAGCCGAATCCCAACCAACGGGGACAAATAGTAAAGCGCGCTTGCGAACGTCTGTTGGTGCGAATCAAAACCTTCAAAGTTGAACAATCTTCTCAGCCGACAACCGCCGTGGCGCAAGACTTTCCGGGTGGGAGGGGGAATTCATCCAACTTATGGAGGGCGCAAGCGATCTATCTCACACACACATACACACAAGCAGGAAAAGACCCGAACACACTTAACACACACAATTACTCCCGAATCCATGGGCCACATCTTACACACCCGAGAGAAGCGATGGGGGATGGGCTGGCTTAGCCTTGCTTCGGCTGCCCACCACCACCATCCCACCAGCAGCACCTTCTTTCGAAACGTGGACTCCGTGACTATCAATTACATATCGGTAGAGGCGCAGAAAAAAGAGTGGACGAGACCGGTCGATGAGACACCAGTCGATGTGACCCTATTCGCGGTAGTTCCCAGCTTCGGATGTGGTCATATGAGATGCCAAGTACCGCACCTGCATACTGTACCTTACTTTGCCGTGCCATTAGTTCCCTAGCGCTTGCTTCTTTTTTGCCCGCCGTCAAGGTAAACCTGCAGGAATGCTCCTCCTTGATGCCTCATCTGATCGAGACACAGCGACACTAGTGTTAAAGAAAGATGGGATGACAGTGGGACATGAATCAAGACAATGCATGAGCCCATCTCCACCACGCTTGCCTCGCCGTCGACTTGCACTGCGAAAAGCAATACCAGTATCTCTAGTCCTTGGGAGAACCAACCATCCGCGTGGTGTTGCTGCACGTGTGGATAATATCGATATGGGGGATCATAGATTCCCACTCTCGACGAGGGGAGAGGGGATGGGGGTCCATCTCTGCGTTCTCAGATGTGATCGGGAAACGCACGGCATGATGTTACGTGATGGACCTGGTTCCCTCTCTCCCTCAAGGCCGGGTTGGAGAGATTAGATAGAGAAGAAAGAGAGGGTTCACTTTGTGCAACTCCCCACAACTCTCGCAACTGACCCCGACCCACCCCCAGGGTTGCGACGTTCAAGGTCCCTTGTCTCTTGCAGGGGTGGGAACCCATTCCAGGAAGTGCTCTCTCAGGGTTGGAGTTGGGGGGGAGTTTCAAAGTGGAGTCTCTGCGAGTTGATATATCAGAGTTTCTCACCCTTGTCCAACGAAGCTGACCGAGATCCACCCACATGTGAGAGGGCTGTCTGCAAGTCTTCGCATGCAGCAGCAACACTACCTTCAGCGCGTCTGCTGTCCTGTTACAGCGAGCCATTGCCCAAAGCCTGTTCAACCGCGGTAGACCTCCTAATCAAATGCCGCGCCTTGCTTCGAGGGCCGCTGGTGGCGTCGCACCGAGTCCGAACGGCCGGCCGTCTGATGCGGTGCGTCTCCGGTAATTTTATGCAAGGCACAGGTGTCACTTGCTGAAGAGTTTCATCAGCAGCAGCAGTGCTCCCCTCCCCTCTCTCTGCCTGCCTCGTTGGTATTGGTCTATGTCTGTCAGCGGGGATGTAGGTGCTGTCGTCAACCGGTCAGCACCTTGCGTTGGTGACCATCAGACCATCCCAACAGGCGCAACGCTTGCTTACCTGATTGCCCTCGACGCCGCACGCTATCCCGCACCAAAGACCTTCCTGTCGGGCTGTGTTCTGCCAGACTGCCACCGTCGCTGCGTTAAGGCCTCCCAGCTGCTTAAATCCGCCCGGCGTGGGGCTCGCGGGCTGGGCAACATGTGCTTTTGAGTTCCGTTTCCTGGGGATAAAAGACGGGCCCCGGGCTCGCGATGTTCTATTCGATTGCATCCCATCAGTGATAGCTCATTGCCCTCCCCCCAATCTATCGACTCTTACCTGAATATCGCCACTTCCAGGATCCAGACTCCCTTGGTTGTTATCTCCGTTCAAATCAGTTAGCCAAAATGCAACCCCCTCTGCCCTCCGCCACGCCGACATGGCACAACGACACCTACGATGCCATCTCCCCCTCCCGGCCGGAGCTGAGCGCAGCGGGGAAGACGGCCGTCGTGGTCGGAGCGGTACGTCCTCCCATAACCCCCCAGTTCATCCCACAGCTTTTGTCCCGATAGAGACAGCTCCAGCCCCTCTCCATCTGTATATCATCAACTCTAACTCTTGTGTTCAATCCCAAAGGGGAGCGGAATTGGCCGAGAGACTGCCCTAGCGTTTGCTGCTGCCGGGGCGGCCCGAGTCATTCTTCTTGGCCGCTCAGAGAGCGCGTTAAGCACCACCAAATCCTCTCTGCCGCCGTCTGTTCAGCCCGAGACGTTCGTGGCCGATATCACGAGCGAGGAGACGTTGATCAAGGTGGCAGCCGCGATCGGCAAGTGGGATATTCTTGTCCTGACCGCTGGCTACACCTCGCCCCCGTCCACCATCGCGGGGTCCACCTCCGACGAATGGTGGCTGAACTTCGAGGTCAGTTGCAACTCTGCACAATTCCCCACGCCAGCTGCGACTCCATGCTCACATGTGACAAAAGACGAACACCAAGGGCACATACCTGGTAACCAAGTCGTTCCTGCCCACGGCTAACCCCTCGCATGCGTCTGTCATCGCTTTGACGACCGGTACCACGGCACTACCGGTGTCCATGGTGCCCGGCCTGTCGCCGTACATGGCGTCCAAGCTGGCGCAGACCAAAATCGTCGAGTTCCTCGCGGCGGAGAACCCGAATCTGTTCGCCGTCACTCTGCACCCGGGCATGGTAGAGACCGACATCTTCAAAAAGAGCGGTGCCAAGGCGGAGGCCCTGCCGATGGATAAAGGTGCGTGGTGTCCCTGTCAAGATACCCATATCTCACGACCTGGGTCTCTTTCTTTCGAGCTGCAACTCCGCTGTGGGCCGACCAGGCTAACGTCCGTGCCATGATGAAAGTCCAACTCCCCGCCCATTTTGCTGTGTGGTTGACCAGCCCGGAAGCTGCCTTCCTGAACGGACGCTCGGTCTGGGCCAACTGGGATGTGGAGGAGCTCAAGAAGAGTGCGAAAGCGATTGAGGCTGGCCCGCTCTACACCAGCGGCATCAACGGGTGGCCATACTCCCCTCTCGCTTGAATGTTCAGCCCAGGGGTTGTTCATAACTTGATTTAGATCATATCCAGTGTGTTTAAAGTGTATGCAGAATGATAAAACAAGAACATGTTTATGGCAATTTGGAAATATGACAATAAATGTACTGAGAGGCTGTGTAGTGAAGCGTTCCGTCTATTCATAGCCCCAGTCACCTCAACTCGAAACAGAGAGACAAGGGGCCGGGGTTGGAAGTAAACTGATCCCGAATGTCGTCAAAAACCCGAGTTCCAGTCTCACCGGGAGCAAGGCGAATGTGATATTTCTTGACCAACCTTGCCACGACGAATCTCATGGAGTCGGTGGCCAGAAAACGCCCGAGACAGCTGTGATGACCTGCAGATGCACGAGTTAGTCTCCATATCCGGTAACCACCACACGCGGGGGGGCTCCATACCTGTACCGAAAGGTGCGAAGGCGGATGCATTTCGGACCATCTCCGGTCGAGTGCTCCATCTCTCGGGAATAAACTCATTCGGCCGCTCGAAGCAATCCTCACCTGAAGCAATAGTCAGTTTAAGAGAAGGCCTGAGCGCGACCAGACTGGACTCACTTCTGGAAATGACATGCCGAGGCGCAATGATGGTCGTGTTGGGCGGGATAAAGGTGCCGCCGATGGTTGCACCGTTCTCGGTCGTCTTCCTGGCTCCGCCCGTGAGCAGGGCCGGGTAGAGTCGGAGACCTTCGTTGATGACGGCGTTGAGGTGAGGCAAACTCGTCAGGGTCTTGAGGTCTGTCACGTCAACGTCCTTCAACTCTTCGTAGACCTTGTCAATGTGCTCCGGGTGCTTTGCCAGCTCGCAGAAGATACCGATCAGAGCGGCAGCAGTCGGTTCGCTGCGCATGTTAGTATTGATTGCCTCAGTCCCGTCAAAATATGCTCACCTTCCGGCCACAATAGCAAGCAGACTATCACCGAATAGCCAGGTCAAGCGGTCATTCATCTCAGTCTGTCCATCATCCAATTCCATCAGGTAATGGGCGAGGTCAGGCACAGATGGCTTGGGAGATGCATCGTCTAGTCTCACGCGCATCTGACGCTCGCACCAAGCAACCATGTCGAACCAGTCCCTCAAAACACCCACGCGCGGAGCGAGCTTGAAGCCAACCTGAATCAACCACGGCGCAGGGCTGAACGGCCCAAGAAGGGAAAGGGCACGCTGCAGGCGTACAATGATATGGTGCCACTGCTGCTGATGCAGCATGTCAAAAGACTTGCTGAAGACGAAGTCGCCCATGACGTCGAACCCGAACCAGAAGAAGAGGTCCCGCACTTCAGAGGGCTTGTTTGCTTTGACATTGGCCTCGATGCATTGGTCAAGTTGCTCAATATACTTGAGAATCTTTGACTCGTGCTGGACAAGGGCTGCAGCGCGGCACGGCACGTCAGATAGGCTCACGATACCGAAGATCTATGGGGACATACCTTGAGCCGAGAAGCCACGGTTCCATTCACGACGTCGAGCAGCATGAATTGGCTTGACGCGGGTGGTAACGAGGGCGCGATCGGGATGCAGAATGTCATACCACTCTGCCTTGATGCACTCCGATCGGGGGCCATCCACAGCCATGAAGACTCCGGGGTGGAAGACGGTGATTTCGCTGGGCCCTTTGAAACAGTCAGTATTGAAACAAATTGTCATGTAAAGTTGTTTTTCTTACCCGTTCTGACAAAATCTCCATATTGCTCGTGCAGGTTCTCCAGAACCAAGTGGTTCTTGCAGTCTCTGCATGCCCATACGTGCCAGAGCTTCGTGATGCGGGCGTACCACGGACCACGGAAGCCAGACAGACGATGGAAGAAGATTCTGTAGAGAGTGATACTGGCAAGAAGGCCGGGGAGATAGCCAGCAAACAGCGTCAACAGACACCGAGAAAGCTCGCCAATCAAGGTATTTTTGTAGTAGATGCTTGAAGCAATGAAGCAGAAGAGAAACCAAAAGTGGCCCAGAGCAATCTGAGGCGCTTGTACATGCCATTCTCCACGAATGAAGAGGGCATGGTGAACAGCAAAGCCGCAAAGCACTCCAAGTCCGGAGACGAGGATGCCTTGGTAACTAGAGTCAAAGAGAACACCCATCATGAAGACTATGTCGTTGATGCAACTTTCCAAGTCCAAAGTCAACGGCAGACCGCTCGAAGACCTTCTTTCATGTCTGGACTCGAGCTGGCTTACATCTGCCGCCCTCGACCTGTGATAGAGCTCTGCATGGCTCTAAGTGCTGGGTCTAGCCCCATTAGTCGCCATCCGTGGCAATCTATCGTGAGTTACCTGAGGGGTCACAGATTCCCACGGAGACTGACTAGTGTCCAATGGCCGGATGGCAAATCACCACGATCGTGTAACGCCCATCATACCATCGAGAAGTTTGTACTGATTGATGTAGAGTACAAGCCCGTGTCGGCTCCGCGGTGATCCTTGGGGCATCCCGATAACCTTGATATCCGGGTACCTGCTGGGAGGCCCCCGGTCGAGAGTGCGCGACTCATGGACTAGGGGTCCCGGAGAAGCGGATGGGTCTGCGCCCAAAATGCGCCGGGTCCATGGTGCAGAAACGTCGTCGTACGGATGCAACTCTGCGGTGGGACCTGGTTTGACGGTACCTAAAACGGCTGGTCGGGGCGCCGTCGAGAGATGGTGTAATACGGCGGCGCGGGGGAGATGCCGGAAGCATAGCTCGGCGCGATGGTGATTGTTGCTATGCACCAACGTCTGTGCCGCAATGCACACGTATCGGTCCCCTCGGGCTAATTGTTGGTTCCTTCGGGCTGATGATTTAACACTGGCTGAGCTCCGCTGAGCCAATCCTCCTGGTTTGCTGTTCACTTGTGTTGCCCAAAAACCTCATATCTTTATCAAAATGTCTGCAAAATACGACTTCGTTATCGTCGGCGGTGGTGTTGCCGGCTTGGTGATTGCCTCCCGTTTGTCTGAGAACCCCGACATCCAAGTGTTGGTGTTGGAGGCGGGCGAGGACCAGACGGCGGACCCCAGAGTCAATATTCCCCCACTGGGGCCCAGTCTGGTCAAGACACCATCTGACTGGCAATTCAAGACGGTACCACAGGTGAGCCTTCCCAAAGATGCGGTGAGATGCTGCTTGCATTTGATTCTGACTATTGATGCAGAATGGTCTCGGTGGTCGTAAAATCGGAGTGCCTCAAGGTCGCCTGCTAGGTGGCTCTGGTGCCCTCAACGGCCTGTCGTTCACTGTCACGACTCGTGCCAACGTTGAGTCCTGGGCTAGCTTGGGCAATGAGGGTTGGGACTGGCCCTCGTTCAGTGCTGCCCAGAAGAAGGCGTACTCTATTGCTTCTGACGAGGCACAGAGCGGTCCTCTCAAGCTGTCTCTGCCTGACAATGCCGATTCTTTCTGGCCCAAGGTCTGGCAAGACACCATCCGCGAGTTGGGCTTTCCCAATGTCTGCGACCCGTTGAGCGGGCAGGGCGTCGGAAGCAGTCTCACACCTGACACTGTCGACTCTGCGACAAGAACCAGAAGTTATGCCGGCAGCGCGTATCTGCAAGCGGCAAAGTCCAGGTCAAACTTGACCGTCGAGACCGGAGCGCTTGTGGAGAAGGTCGTCTTCAAGACTGGCGCTGGCGAAATTGTCGCAGAGGGTGTCCAATACACCAAGGATGGCGAGAAGAAGGTCGCTACGGCGCAAAAGGAAGTCATCCTCAGCGCCGGTGCCCTGAACTCCCCTCGCATCCTGGAGCTTTCTGGTGTTGGAAGTGCTGAGCTCCTCGGCGGGCTCGGCATCGACGTTGTGCTTGACAACCCACACGTTGGTGAGAACCTACAAAACCACGTCATGGTCGGGGCAGCCTTTGAAACGCTCCCCGAGCACGACACCATGGACGGGATCGTCCGCCAAGACCCCGCGGCGGTCGGGGCAGCCATGGAGGCGTACGGCAAGCAATCGGGCCCCTTCTCCAGAAGTGGGACTTCGGCAACAGCACAGCTTCCGCTGCCGGCTACCGAGAATGCCGGGGAGCTGTTCGATAAGCTCAAGGCGGAGGCGCCGAAGACGAGATCGACGCCTGCGTTTACCGAAAAGCTCGAGTCGTTCGTCCGCTCGGTCCTCACTTCGCCATCGGAGCCTTCCGGCTACTACCTCTCATTTCCGGGGTACGCCTTGTTCAACCCGGACGGGACGATGGCGGCGCCACCTCCCGGCGACGAGAAATTCTTTGCGTTCGGCCTGCTGTTGGCTCACCCGCTCTCGCGAGGCTCGAGCCACATCACGTCGGCGTCGTTGGAGTCGCCAGCGGTGGCCATTGACCCCGGGTACCTGACTCACCCCCTGGACGTGGAGCTTCTGGCCAGGCACGTCCAGCAGATTGAGAAGATCGCGTCCACGGAGCCTCTCCGCAGCCAGCTCAAGGCGGGCGGAAAGCGCGTCCCGGCCAAGCCTCTGACCGATCTGGAGGAGGCCAAGGACTTCGTTCGCAAGACTGCCGTCGGCGCTCACCACTTCACGGGCACCTGCTCCATGATGCCCCGCGAGCTCGGCGGTGTGGTCGACGAGAAGCTGCGCGTCCACGGCATTCGCAACCTGAGGGTGGCTGACGCCAGTATCGTCCCCATCACGGTGCGGGCGAACCCTCAGGCGACCGTGTACGCGGTCGCTGAGAAGGCTGCTGACCTGATCAAGTCGACCCTCTGAGGGGTCGTTTCATGTTCGCAAAGCGTCATGTTGCTCTTGTATTGCCCATCAAGGCCCAGACGAGATTTTGGATACAGGCCGGCATTTGATGGTTTTGGAGAGGGACGAATTCGCTGTGCGAAGAGAGATTGACTGATTTGGGAATTAGTGGGGCAGCATAGTCGGGGTGATTGAATCAAGCAGCCAGTATGGACGACAGACATGATGCATGGACGATGGCGCCCTTAGGCATTAACAGCGTCCCGATCCAAGAATGAGCAGACAGAGCTGTTGGTTTTAGGTAGTTGCAATGGAGTTACTAGCGGCTGCGAGATGTTTGATGGCCCGATCCGCGTCTGACCAGCTGCGTCAGCAAGCTGTGATGTACCGCGACTTTGTCATGCAACTCAAACGCCACCACTTCAATGTATCTGTACCTCAGCACCGGCAATTGCCCATTCTAGGGGACCATTGGGAGAACCACTGGGGGAGAAACATCCTACTCAATGGGTAAGTCACATGCCTTGCTCCATGAAATCTTGATGAACCTATCCCTCATGTCGATGGGCTTATAATGATTGCTGTGGCTCGCTCCGATGTCTGGTATTGGAACACACAGCCCGTGTTCATGAGAAGCCAGTCAACAACCACAGGGACGTGTGGGACTCCAGCCGGAGAGAACTGTAGGAGGATCCCGCAGTCTTTTGCTGAGCCTCTTGTTGTCTCTCAAAATGGGCTTGCCCTTCTCGGCATACAGTTGATAGCATCGCTTTTCCGTGTTTGTCAGGAGAGACTTCTCGACGGACCATCGACCGGGTCCTCGTTGTCGCCCATGATCGTCGTCAGTCGTACTCAGTCGCCCTTTGCCATTGGAAGCTTTGGCTGACAGGTGTCACGGCCAGGCAGCGTCTGTGCCTGCCGGACATGCACGGGGCGCGCTTTTAATGGCCTAGAACGCGCTAGTAGTGCGAATGCGGGTAGCTACTTGTTCCACTGTGGGGTTTGCATACAGATACAAGTACCTCAACGTCATGTGCTGCAGTGGTCAATTCGCGTGTGGTGTAGTGGACCTCTCTTGAGCGCGTCCAGCCCAGTCGCGTCAACCAGGGCAAGAAATATCGCCTCTGCAACCTACACAACCCGGACGGCACCGACCACGACGCCCAAGGACGACAACGACAACGGCCACGACCACAACAACGCCCAAGGACGACGACCATGGCCGACCCCAAAGGTCTCTTTGCAGAATGCGCCTTCGCATTCGTACCGTCCGCCTATCTGGCGCCCAAGGAGATTAGCGATCTTACCGAGATCGTTATAGGCCGCGGCGGCGAAGTTCTCGATCCGAGGCGTGACGGCTCAATCCGACTTGAGCAGGTTACTCACATCATCTCCAACACAATCGATTTCCCTCAGTTCACAGAGACTCAGGCCTTCATGATCCCTGTTGTCGACTCCAACTGGCTTAAGGCCTCCATCCACAGGAACAAACAGGCCCAGGTCCGCCCCTACTCGCCCGACCCGCGCATGTTCTTCTCAAAGATCAACATCACCTGCGCCGACCTGCCCGAAATCGACAAGGAGACAATAATCGGGGCCACTCTTGCTATGGGCGGTATGGAGACTGCCGACGTCACCCGCCAGACCACACACATCTGCGCGCTGTCTATGGAGCATCCCAAATGTGTCACTGCTAAGGAGAAGGGACTCAAATGCAAGATTGTTCTACCCCACTGGTTCGAAGACTGCTTCAAACTCGGAAAGCGCATAGATGAGGGCCCCTACACCTTGCCCGACCCCGAAATCCTCAAAAACCCCGATCTGCAAGCCGAAGTGCAGATGCCCAAGTACGATCACCTCCAAGGAGCAACGTCTACCATGCCTAACCAGCTCGTCGATAGCACACGCAAGGCTGCCACCATATTCCAAGGAAAGAGTGTCATGTTCTCGCGGGACCTTAGTATCACCCCGAGGTCGTTGGAAATCGTCAAGCAACTTGTCATCAACGGAGGCGGCAGAGTGGTCCAGGATGTTGACAACTGCGATTACTTCGTGTGCCAGTACCGCGACGGCGAACAGTATATCAAGGCCGCTCAATCGGGCAAGGATGTCGGAAACCTCTCGTGGCTCTACCACCTCATCACTCACAACGAATGGACCTCGCCCCTGCGACGACTACTTCACTACCCCGTCCCCCGAAACGGCATCGAAGGCTTCGAGGACTTCAAGATTTGCCTTTCCAACTACGGTGGTGACGCTCGTATCTATCTCGAGAACCTTATTCGGGCAACTGGCGCCACGTATACCAAGACGATGAAGGCCGAGAACACCCATCTCATCACTGCCCGCAGCAGTAGCGAAAAGTACGAGGCGGCTAAGGACTGGAACATCGAGACTGTCAACCACTTATGGATCGAGGAGAGCTATGCCAAGTGCGAGAAGCAGAGCGTTACCGTGGCCAAATACTCCCATTTCCCCGTCCGTACGAATCTCGGCGAGGTTATTGGCCAGACCTTTTTCGACGAATCCAGGTTACGAGAGACGTACTACCCGGGCGGAGAGGAGCATTTGTCCCCCGGTGCCAAGCGTAAGCGCAGGATTCTCGAAGCCGCCCAGGACAATTCGTACAACTACGGCCCTGCCGAGGGTGTCGTTATTGGCAGGCATGAGGAGAAGGACGACGGAACCAAGGACAACGCGGCTGACGACAGCTTTATGACGCCTGTTCGTCCCAAGAAAGGTGGCGGCCGCGGCAAGGAGAATGACACCCCCTCCGTTATGTCCACAGGAAGCGCAAGAAGTGCCAAGAGCAAGGCGCTCACCAACCTTCAACGCATCGCGCCAGATATTGCCCTGTATGAGAAGGAGAGGAAGCGGGGAGCCAAGCAGGGCGGCCCTTGGGGGGGTAAGCGTGCTGCGGATCAAATCGATAAGGAGCGGGGACGGACGTCAAGCCCGGCACAGGCGGACGACGGCGGAGACGATGACGACGACGACAAGGACGACGACGAGAGACGCCCGACGAAGAAGCGGAAATCGGCAGGTCCAGAGGTCGAAATGAGGGTTGTCTTAACCGGATTTACGAGATGGGTCAACAACAAGCACAAGGAGGATGTTGAAAGGGTCAGTTCCTCCTCTATTCTTCTACACCTAGGTACTAACACCCCGCAGCGTAAGCTTCGCGACATGGGAATCCTCATAGTTCAGGACGACAAACCCTCCGACTACCTCGCCGCCCCGCACATGGTGCGGACAGTCAAGTTTCTCAAGACCTTAGCCAAGGGGCCTACGATTCTCTCGTCCAAGTTCGTCGACGAAGCGCTCGACAAGGGTGAAGCTCCTGACCCCGAAGACTTCCTTCTTGACGATAAAGAAAACGAGAAGAAGTTCGGAGTCAAGATAGAGACGGCTGTCTCCCGGGCTAGGGCGAATCTCGGCAAACTCTTGTGGACCGTGCCGGTCTACTGTACTGAGTATATCAGCAACGGCCCCGACAGCTACAAGGCTATCGCAGAGGCCAACGGCGCAATGTTCAAGCTCTACCGTGCACGCAGCGGCACCACCATCAAGCCCACGACCGCCGAGGAAGACGGCGGCGCCGCGCCCGAACCCGTCTATCTGCTAAGCTCCAACAGTCTGCAGGAGCGCGCCCTTTGGCCCAAATTTGAGGAGATGGCTCGCAAGGGCCACATGGAGCCACGTATTGTCGCCGCCGACTGGCTTCTTGACGTGGCCATGACCCAACAGGTGACGTTTGACGAGAAGTACCTTGTCAAGAACTTTTTCGAAAAGTCATGATGTTTTGCTGAATATTGCTACACACTTGTACATAGTAGCCACGCGCGCGCAAGGAGTTGAAGGTCATTGTATCGGGGAGTGAAAACGCCGTTCTTCGTCGGTGTCGGTGTCGTTGTCGTCGGTGGTGTTGATCGCTACGGAAGTATACGGAGGTATACGGAGGTATCATGTATGAACGTCGTTACGCCTTCAAGAGAATCGCATGGGAGAATAGCATTAAATCGTGTCGCCGGTAGAGAATCAAAAGAACTTAACACCCTGCGAGTCCTCCTGTCCAAAGATTTGTGCCTTGCCTCGCTTGACCAGGACCTGCAGCGCTTTTTGCAGTAAATCAGAATCGAGGCCGTGGAAATCTGTGTAAATCAACCGTTAGCCGTGACTCCCCACGTCTCGGAAACACCCAGAAAAGACTCACCGGTCCCCCTCGTGCCCTCGCCCTCCGTGAGCTCATACAACGTCAACACAACCCCCTTCTGCGCCGTCTCGTCGATCCACGCCTCCATGGCCGCAGCCCACTCGTCCGGCGTGCGCCAGTACACCCCAAACACGTCCGGCGAAGCGGGCAGCTGCTCCGCGCGGCCGTCCTTCTTCATGAACTCGAGCACCTCGCACGCGTCGGCCAGCGAGAGGCGCTTGTTGAGCGTCTTGTTGTGGAAGAGCTCCTCTGGGCCGGCCGCGCCCGACGACGAGGTTGAGGAGGTGCCGCCGAGGGTCGGGTCGGTGATTGCGATGGACGGGGTGGATGTGTTGGGCAGCGCGTGTGGGAGGGCGGCGGTCGGCGCGGAGGGGATGGCGGCGTTGAGGGAGAGCTTGAAGATGCGGTTGTGGCGGCAGTAGGCGAGGATCAGGTCGGACCATTTGACGAGTTGCGCGTGGTGCGTTGTGAGGTTTGTTTGGCGGGTGAAGAAGGGCGGGAAGGAGTATTCCCGCGGGAAGGGGAAGGGGGCGGGTGTTGTCATTTTGGAGGCGGTGGTTGTGTGGTGGAAGATGGCGGTTTGAAGTTGGGAAGCTGAGATGCCGGAAGCTTGGATGGAGGGGTTGGTGGGGTTAGGCTCGGTCGGACCCGGTCGGGCTCGGTGTACTCGGTGTGGGGCCAATGGAAGTACACCAGAGGAGTGCCTTGATTTCGCCGGGCCCGTGGTCGTATTCTCGTTCGAGATCGCGGCTGGTTTCAGATGACTTATTTAAAAAAGACCTTTCTATTGACTGATTTTGAAACGAATGGATAGTGAGACGAACAACAACTGAAAGCACATGAACAGTCTTTGATAACATGTTATGAAATCGCCCGCAACGAACATCACCAGACATACAACCGCATCCTCTCAGCTATCTCACAGCCGCCTCCTTGGCGATGCATTGATCATCAAGAGTATGTCAATATTTGCAAGCCATCCTCACAGCTCCTCGGTGCCCATGCCACGTGGCGATAGGTTTGATGCCCGACTGCACTGAGCGAGAGAGCAAGTAGAATGGTCCAAGGAAGCATCCCCAGGATGATGGCTTCTGCATCGTACCTAAGAATTGTCCCGGCTATGAACGCAAGTGTCATTCCCGCCGCGAGAATTTTGTCCTGGAATTCATCATCGCGATTGAGATGGTACATCGTGGATACACCGGCTCCGAAGGCAACTATGGCCATGGCAACTATGCCGGGATCAGGCTTCGGTAGGATAAGTTTGAGCTGGTTGAACTCCGACGTTAGCATATCTTTCTCTTTGGCGTGAATGTCTGTATTTACTTACGCCTCCCATTACATGCTGCATTGAATTTCCATAAGGAGTTGTCGACTCGGGAACCTCAGCTATGTGGAGCTGTTCTCGATCCCTCCGGAAGCAGTTCAAGATAGCCAGGGATGGCCAGACGATGATATTACTTCCGAAGATGATTCCAAGTGTTCTTGAAAGGCTGTCTTCGCATCCTCTTGCAGATTTCTTGGACCATCGTTGAATTGATGTCTGAGCGGCAATGTTACCCTGTAGCACTAGGTGCCTACAGAATAAAGTCAGCAAGTCCATTGCTTTCTCCACGGTCAAAACTCCTTGATTTCATTACTCTTCCACATCTTGATCCATCCCGTGTTTACTTGTCAAGTGTCTCTTCAGTTTGGAAACAGTCGTAAAGGATTTGAATTTTCCAAGGATGGGATTGCATGTCGAAGACGGACACCTCAAGCTTTCCCCTTTATCTCCTGGGTGCTCTTTGGGCCTTCGGAGATCAAAGACTGCTATCGGAAGTTTCTTGAAGTAGTCCATAGGTGCCAGGGTCGATTGAAGTGATCACGATGAAGGTGGCCCTCTTGCTCTCCCCTGGACCTGGTTTAGTGGGAGGACCTTGCTCAACTTTTGTCCAGCTGCCAAGGCATACTCGACTTTTCTTGTGACCTCTTTTCTAAGCCTCCACATGGGCTCCCTCCCGCCTCGTTTTGAGTTTTCGTCATCGTCATTGGATGTGCGTTCCGATGTCTTGGGCTGTCCTACCGCACTTACCCCTTATTGAACCTGATGGCTGAGTCGGAACGGGCCTTTCAGGGGCCTGAAGCGTGCATATGAGATCCCTCGCATGCCCCGTAAGGTTTCCTCGAACGGGATGTCAGTTCTCAACTGCATCTATTGACTTCAGCTGAATCTCCGTTTGTATCACGAGATCATATAGATTATCGACTGATCAGCGTACAAGGCTGACGTACAATGAACGCTCCTGTCACCCAACAACCCGCTCAAGGTCTTCCGACTCCAGCCGTAGCAGGGCCTGCTCGGGCTCGAAAACGTGAAGCTTTGAGACGCTGGTACGCTTTAAATACTTCTCCAGTTCCCTTAATTACTTCTATGGAAAACGAGTCTAACACATCATCTTCGTCACTAGGCTCAAGCAGAAAGTTCTGGCACTGAGACGTCACCTTCGAGCTTGGGATTTGTGGCGGATGCTACGCACTGCGACAGGTTTATCCACGGTTGCCGTCTCACTTTATCTTCGGTGGGACAGCGAACGAGGTGGATTCGGAGACAAATTCTGGTCAGGGTATGTTGTTACAGCTCTTCGTGAACCTTCAACACTAATAAAACTGATCTAATCCAGGCTATGGTGTCTTGCTACCATAACCAGCAGTTCTCTCTCACTTGTCTGGTGGAAGTTTGCGGGACGAACAGATACGTATGTTCTCACTCAAAGGGGATTCTCTCATGTCTCAAAGGTCTAACTTTGCCATAGGTTTATTTTCTGTAGTATTTTGTTCGGGATGTCTTTCCTCGGGAAAGTTCTGGAAGGGTCCGGACCGATGATTGACGGGTTAGCGACGTCGCTCCCTCTAGGAATCATCGTAGGCTCTTTCACGGCCTCCCTTTGGCTGAGCGTATGAAGGCTCTTCATTTCCTATTCGTGTACCTCTAATGGCAAAGATACTGGGTTCCTCAGTGCATTAGACCACGGACGTTGTTCAATTGGTCAAGGCTTGCAAGACCATGGGCGGTTAATTGAAAACCTTAGCGTCAGGGGCTTTAACGGCAGTACATATATTATAGACACTAGATGGATAGAGCCAGCTGAGCTGCGAAGCCAGTCCCATATTTTGTGAGATACAGTTACTTAAGGTAGATTGGAAGCACCCAGGACGGCAACTAGGTCTCATTTCTGAGACTGCTTCTGCCCTCGGGTCTGATTTGTCGAATGCCGCACAAGGCCCTACCTAACCTTAGATCATGTTCATTCAAAAAGAGCTCAACGAAAGATCAGTTTCTAAAGCCATGCGTGCAACAGGCAGGAACACAAAAGGGAAAGATGACGCAGCGTCGAAAGCCCGGGCCCTATATTGGGGAGGCTTCAAAGCCCAAGTACCTTGTGTAAAAGCGGCAAAAGCATTCCGGCCAGTGCTATGTTCAGTAAGGGGATTGGTGTAAGGGCTTGAGCTCTGTAAACACCTGGGTTCGAACAGGATTAATACGAGAATTTGAGTCGGCAACTCCCCTCACATAGAAAATCCCTCTATGTGCCTTGATTGACATTGCAAGTGATGATATGTGTCTGTCAGATGCTTTTTGTGACGCCATACAAGACGTCTAACCGAAAATGGTAGCCGCCGCATTCAGACAGCATCAAATCCGAAGATAATACAGGTCCTGTCATCTTGCCCACTCCTTCAACGTGAATAGAGCCAGGATAGCTCTGCAGTTTATAGGGTCTCTTCTACTTGGACAAGTATTGCAAAGCTTTTAATATGAAAACTGAGGGTAGGCATCGCAGCGTATGCTGACAGTTTTGCCAATGGCCCAGTCGAAGTTCGCTCTAAGTCTTCTTTTGTTTCAGCACGCGTCTTTTGGTCTGATTAATTCTTGGTAGTGCAAATCGGCGGGGTTGTGAGGTCTTTTTCTCATCCTGCACTATCGCGCATGTCACGCCTGATCTGTTACTACTGCTGTGGTTGTTTGTTTTCCGACGCCGGAGCTCGACTAAGATCGCTCCCCGGGGCATACGTCGTGTAGGGCCTGTGTATTTAAATTGAGGTAATATATACCGATACTGTTACTTAAAATTGCCGATTACTAGCTAATCGCCTCCCGCGTAAAATGTTGAGTAGGCTCAGAGGTCAGTCAGTACTATGACGGCGCCGTCCTCTGTTTCCGGCTCACGTCGCCCGGAGAGAGCCGGGGTGACGGTTGTCGAGACCCCACTCTGCCCGGGCCGGCGTCGTGGAATGTCGCACCCAATACGGAGTGAATCACTCTTCATCCTTTTTCTTCAACGTTTTGACATAAAGATGATCAAGCCTTTCTCCATCCCAACATCAGGAGTGTCGTGGAAGGAGGTCGAATCAAGCGGCCAGTGGTCTGCGTGACAACGCCGGAGGCAATCATTGACGTTACTACGATAATGGGAGACGACTGGCGGGAAACCTAGGTAATGTGTCCCAAGCATAGCCGCAGGCCAAACGGTCTTCCCAGCCCACAGGTTCATAAGCTTCAGGTCAGTAGTCCATACCAAGCCTGTCCCCCACGTGATTGCTCTTCCCTGAATGGACAGCACTTCTTCAGCCATGAATGAGGCGGGTTCGATCCTTGTTTGTCCGCCAGAACTCACCGTCTCCTATGACCTTACTGCTACAGAGTCCAATCATGGCTCGCCCTCACCCTCCATGTCCTACGGCTTCCATCATGGCCCGCCCTCACCCTCCATGTCTTACGGCTTCCAATCATGGCTCGCCCTCACCCTCCATGTCTTACGGCTTCCAATCATAGCTCGCCCTCGCCCTCCATATCTTACGGCTTCAATCCAAGCGTGAAAGATTGCGCCTCCCTCCCCTTTGCAATTCCGGTTCGACTTTTGAAGCACCCACGAAGTTGTCAAAATCCCAAGATACATAAAGCCCCTAATCATCACCGGGCCGTAGCTCCCAACTCCATTACCAACAACAGCAATCAGCGTACATTTCCTCCACGGGGTTTTCTCGTTGCTGCCTTCCACTCACTTCATCCCTCAAGGTTTCTAAGTCGATACTTTTTGTCCCTCTCCGCAGAACCATTTTTATTCACGTCCAGCAAGTTTCAGCTCGACCTCTGCCACTGTCCAAGCTCTCCCATAACCCAGTACCATTTGATGCCAGAATCAGATATCCGGGCATGGCTCCTATTTTCCATTCCTCAGTTCGGTTTTCGATGGTAGTATTCGCCTTCCTTTGGATCTCTTGGTATCACTCGAACGGACACTAACACGTTGCATGGCTATCTAGCTTCGATGGTGGGGCCCGAACTCTTGCATTTCTCCGCTGTCAGTGGAAACCGATCGTCCGTAATTCATTTGCTATCGCTATCATGGCCATCTCCATATTCCTCGTGGCTGAACGAACCTACCGAGGCTTCGGAAACCTTCTTTGGCGCAGGTTTGTCAGACAAGACCATACGAAGAGTGAGCTCGACTAAATATACAATAGCTTGTGGTGCTTCTCAACAACTGGAAGTTGTTTGCTATGTTTCGTCTGGTCGCAAATGTCGAAAAAGCCCAACGCGTAAGCCTGGCATCCGACTTATATACCCGACACTGGAACTTTCATCTAATTACTGCAGCTTCTTCTTCTTGGCCATCATTCTCGGGTTGTTCATTTTGACCAGGCTGCTGGACGGATCAGAATCCCTGTTCGACAACATTCTTCCCGCCCTACCCCTCGGCATCATTACTGGGTCATTCATGTCATACCTCTACCTCAGTCCTTCCGGCTATCTTCAAGTCGTCGGGCCAGAAGTACCAGGAACAAATGGCGAGGACGTGAGTGAAGTGTAACAAAAATGAATTGCCGCTCCTTGCAGCTCGGAGGTTCTCATGAATCTCATCGCTCTCTCTCTCTCTCTCTCTCTCATGAACGACATTCTTGCGAAACGCGTAACAGCTCAGGGGCAACAGAACGTACCTCAACTTCGATATGGTCCTCATCTATGCACGATTGGAAGGCACATCAGTTTGCACCAGTGCACCGTTTAGGGTGTCTTCTCTGTTACTTCCGTATTTACATACTCTGAGATTCTCTGCGGAACGGTCCCCTTGTTCTTTGGTTTCCTTTTACTGCCTTTCGTATCTCATCACCACATATTCCCCCGTACCCTACTCCCACGCCCAACTGCACCAGGCATAGAAGGTTAAAGTGCACTCAACGATTGATTTATGATCAAAAAGTCGGCGTTCAGCATCAAGCTTTATAGATGTACATATGTAGAGAATAGTCAGCTATGTGGCATGTCAGAACAGCGATGTACTTGGTTATTTGGCCTGGACAAAAAACATGGGGTCAGCGACGGGGCACCAGACCATCCCTATTTGAACCAAAACGTGGCTTAAAAGTTTCACGAGATGCCTTCATGTTGAATCCACAACGCCCTCGACTTGCTCTTCCAGGCAATACTCTCATTAAATGGGAAATGCCACTGATTGCATGCTGGGTGCCCCGAAGCGAAACTGGCATGTGGGAATCCCAGCTTGATCAAGGTGGTTGTGGTGTGCTCCAGGGAGCGACCTTCTATTACTAGGGCCACGATCCTCCGAGCTTTAGAATCTGCAGCGTCACATTCCGGAGAACCTTCTGTGTTGAATCTCACCATCATCGCCAACAGTAACGCAGTACGATACTGTTTGAAGCGCGTATGGGATATTTAGATATCAATGCGAAGGAGCATGATGTCGTACGACTGGCCAGAAAGACATGACATCAGTGTTAAAACTGCTGGCTACCAAGAGCACTACGTGCCCGCTCTGCTCCCCCACGCGCTTTAACGACGCATGCAAAGAAATTCAATACAATCCAAACGCCTTGTAACTGGGTATGCCTACCCACATTTATTCCCAAAGAAACAAGTGTGTGGTCCGTCTTAATATTCCCATTTCACTCGAGCCAGGGCCAACACTTTCGTGGCCGTCTTCTCGGGTTCGTGGCCAAGGTTCTAGCAAACCGTACTTGAAGTAACATCGAGGTGGTGGAAAGATAACGAGAAGGGTGCGGTCTTGAACCCTGCTGGGCATCTAGGTGGGTGAGCTTGACTCTTGAGGCCCAGTTCATTTTCAGTCGAAAGGGTTCATGCGCTTTGAACGCAAGTGATAGACCCGATGGCCGATGGCGCTGGCTGAAAGTGCCAAGAGAACGGTGCTTGGAAGAATGCGAAGCAAAGTTGTAAGCGCATCCTCTCCCATGATAGATCCGCACACCAAAGCGATGGTGACCGCCGCTGCTAGAACGATGTCTTGGAATATATCGCCGCGATTGAGATGGTATACGGCTGAAGCTCCAGCTCCATATGCGATCATGGCCAAAAAGAAGATCTCGGGGGGCGGGTCGCACCACAGACGTGCTATCTGCTGTCAGGATAAATTGTCAGTTGTGGTCGCAAAGCTTGCTGTGTGGTGTTCTTACCTGTTCGCGGGTGATCTGCCCGTAAGAAAGATTGAAAGTCGTGCTCGTCGCGGAGGTTCTTCCGTCAAGAAGTTGCTGCTCTCGACCTCGCAGAGCGTGATTGCTCAAGATCCATGAACTTGTCCAGCCACATACTTTGGCCAATAGCTCCCCCGTGATTCTGGCTTTGCTCATCCCACAGATATGCTGAAGAGTTTGAAGATGCTCAGAGGATGAGATTGTCGCTTCAAGATCGAGTATTTGGCGGCTACCTAACAATTAGCAAACGATTCGTTTTGCTTAAAATAATTTCTGTGCTTCTTTTCAGCTTGAGCCTACCGTAGTTTCTCTATATCGTCGCAGACTTGCCGAATAATGTCCCGGCTTCTCGGAAGGCTTTCGGAAAGGGCCTCCATGTCGTCTCCCTGGAGCTCCTTCAACATCTCCGCAGTAGGCATGTATTCTCTGATGAATTTCATTCTTCGTTCAATCTGGTCGGACGAAAGAGGCCGTAACATGCTCAACACAGAGCTCGCGATATCAATCATCCCAATCACGTCCATGATGCTCTTCGTCTTGTCTTGATAGTACTGGTCTTTGGCAAGTTACAGATGTCAAGTTCAAAATCGCAGCGACAATCTGCCTCGAAGCTGGAGGAAACTAAAGCACTTGAGTTTATGGGGGGGCGGTGTGTGCCCAAAAGCTCGCAGTCAGCCTGATGGCGCTATTGTACGACCAGACTTTGAGACGTGGCAGCCCTAACCGAGAGGCCTCCGTGGCACCTCAAAGCGTCTCGTGGTAGTGCAAGAATTGAGGCGCAATGATGCTGACGTGGTAAGCTCCCACTATAGTAAACGCCGGGGTTTGCCCATCTCTGTCTCCTTCAGCTGCTCCACAGAAGCAGACTACGATCCATTTTCTGACTTCGCCTAGGTCACGATATTCGACGCAACTCTCTGGTGATCTCTTCGATATCTTTACTTTTCATTCCGATTTCCTTCATCATCACAATTCCCCGAGAATACATCGGGATTCCGCGGAACCCCACAGGAATGGCAGACGCTGAACCGCCGTCAGACAAGGCCATTAGGCCTATGTAAGATACCAAGATGATCTTGTTTTTGCTCGATGAGGAGCTGATAACGTTGTAAATTTGTAGTTGCTGCTACAGGCCTAGAGAAATCACATACTGCCGTAGCCATTGCTATTCTATGTTGCGGACGATGCTGTTCACATTCGCGCTGACAACCTCCGCGCTTGTCTACGATATGAAACTTCGGAGTGAAGTGGGATGGGATGACTACCTTTGGACGAGGTCACTTGCACAGGAAAAGAAGACTCGAGGGCCAAGCTAACAGTTTTAATGGTAGCTTTTGGTGTTTATCCTTGGCAACAAACCTCATTCTAGGCATCGCTTGGACTAGAGCAAGTGGACAACCATATGCGTGAGTCGAAGCCAGCTTTCTCTGACGTCTACTTAGTTCACTGTTCTAACATTCGGGTAGCTTCTGTCTTGCAGCAATCCTCATTTGTCTTACCGTTCTGTCCCGACTGACCACGGACTCTATGCCTACACTGGGAAACGTGCTTCCGATACTTCCTTTAGGCACACTCGCTGGCATCTCTCTGGCCCATCTTGCCTGGAAAGCCAAGACAACTGCCGAGGATCACGATGAGCATACAGCTCCAACGGAAGCTGCAATATCACTTCATGATGTGCTGCGGGCGGGAGATCAAGTCTGATCCGGAGCGTAACTCCTTGCTCGAAGCGAAGCCAGGGAGTTACAAGTAGCCACCGCTACTGACGCTCCGACGCGATGTCGAAACGAGTGAGCCATATGTGGAGTGGCCGGCCGATGTTTGAGGTAATGTAAGGTTACTCTAGAAGGGCAAGAAGGCTGGCGCGATGGCTTGTTAACTAAGCTGCGCTCCAGGGATTACTTTGAGGAAGAGTCAGCGTCCAAGGTCACGTATGCACGGTTACAACATTGCTCATGAAGAGCTCGTCTTGAGAGACTGGGAGACGGAGTTTTGGCCTTGAATGACGCTAGTTACCTTGGGTCTTGATTGATAGTCGCTTTTCGACTTGGTTGGTGATCTTAGTTAGAGGAGATATAGAGAAAGCGCAGCAGAGCGCACGCACTACCATATGTGCAAGATGCCCCGGGCTAACAAGATATGACATATACAACAACCATGTTTAAACAATAGTTGTGCGTGACCTAAAACTTCCGACTTATTTTCATTGCTCCGAGGTGGTGTTCAGTACACCGTTCACATCTATTGAAGAGATAGTCTCAGGGGCTAGGGCTTGCGGGCACACCGTCTTATGCCTTTTTGCAAACTGAAGGCCACATCCGGTAATTTGTCGGCTCTCTGTATTGTATACGGCAGAGTTGAGGTTCCGCAAATGTCTGAGTATCGATTTCATTTGGTTCGCCCGTGATATTTGTCCGGTTGCTTGAGGCGGCTCAACGGGAGTTTGCCGCTCATGTGTGTCTTGATACTTGATAGCATTTCTCGTGTTTTTGAAAGCTTAATCAAACCGTTATGACCGGCCTTCGGAATCGATACAGCCCGAGTTCTGATGCAACACGGTTACATTCGGCCGTCAAACAAGTCATTTCAATCAAGCCGGTGAGCTTGCTTAAGCCCTGCTGGTAAACTGGTTACCTACCAAACACCCATTTAGTCAGATGCACTTTATGACTCCACCAAAACTGACGCCCGAACAGCTTGACCAAATTTCAAGAACTCCTTTAAAAAGCACGTATATGTCGCTGGGCGAGATTCCATTGCATCTTTTCTGACCCTCAAATGGTGGCGTCAATCCAGCCAAATCAAGACAAGTCAAGCAGCTAAAGAGGAGTTTTGCTGGCCGGGCAGTGTCCACCACATAAGCAGTATGTAAGGTAATCTGCATATCCTATATTTATGCTAAAGCAATTTCGTTTCCCATGCTCGCTTTTGTTGTCGCCATCGTTGTCGCCGTCGTTGTCTATTGTTATCGAGGGTCACTGCCTGGATAGCCAACTGACACTGCCAGCTAGCAAAACTCTAGAAGAAAACGAAGTCAAGTACGTCCGATCACCCGGCAGTCTTGATAAATCAATCAATCAAATCGATGGCGGGGCTTCAGACTTGATTGATTGATTGTCTGCCTTTGACTTGACTCGGATGGGTTTGGATGTCAAACCAAATCAAATCAAAGCGACCGTGATTTGCTTCCAGGCGATTTGACTGGTTTGGTTCATCCACAAGCCTGAGAATGTCGACCATCAAATAAAAGCGAACAGCCAGGATTCAAGGTGAAATTCAAGTCAGCAAACCACACCGTCATCACAGCGAGTCTTTCACGTTGAACCTGCTCAATTCACTTGTTTAATTGGCTCATTGCACGTGTTACCAGCGGCATGGTCAGCGCCACAGCAACAGCAACACCAACCACAAGTACCTCGAATCCGTATTCGTGTTTCTCTTATTCGGCATGCTCGGGACCAATCACCAGCGCCATCAACAGATCGGATCTGCAGGGTGAATCTGACAGGCACCGATTCCTGCGCCTCAATTCAGCTTATCTAGGGCCGGCAAATAAATGGCACGATGTGGAAGAGAGTCTTCCCGGCATCGCGTCCTACGTGTTGGTCATGTCGAACGACGCGGAAGAGTCTAAGCCGCTGTGCGTCACCTGTTTTGACAGTGACAGTGACTTAACACATGCTTCTGACCACTGCTTTAACGTGGGGCTCGCGACTTCCCAAAGGGGAAGCAACCTTTTAAAGCTCTGGCTGGCCCTGGGCGCCCGCCGCTGCCGCAGCGTCGCCGACGTTCCGTCCGAAATTTGGAGCGTGTGCACCGATAATTAAGACTTCCGTCTCTTCTGCAGCAGTCTCATCTCACCGCCAAACCTCACACCCCACGACGTCCATTCTTGCGCTTCTCCTTCTTCTCTTCTTGCACACTCCTTTTTTTGAACATTCCATTTCACCATCACCCAATTGACCCGAGACAACCATGATTGCGGCACCCTGGGACAAGGTCCCGCCCCACGAACAGCTCTTCGTCCTCATCACCGGCGCAAACAGGTGTGACATGCCACCACCCCCTTTTGACCTACGAACTGCATCCCAACTAACAATACCCCCCACCAGTGGCGTTGGCCTCGGAATCTGCGAACGCCTGATCGACGACTTCCTTCCGACCCGCCCCCTCTCAGCCCACCTGGTCCTCATCCCGACGACCCGCTCCGTCCGCAAGTCCCGCGAGACAATCTTCCACCTGAAGCAGCACCTCACCCAGACCGCCACCACTTCCTCCGCCCTCCGCTCCCGCGCCGGCCCCGACTACCATCCCGACGACACCACCGCCCGCGTCCACCTGCTGTCCGTCCAGCTCGACCTCTGCGACCTGCCCTCCATCTACGCCTGCGCCACCACCCTCGTCGCAGGCCACATCGCCGACCCGACCGCCCCCGAAACCCACCCCTACAAGATCCCACGCCTCGACGCCCTCATCTTCAACGCCGGCTTCGGCGGCTGGACCGGCCTCAGCTGGACCGGCCTCTTGACTACATTCTTTACAAAGGGCCTGCTGCCCGTCGTCACCTGGCCGAGCTTCAAGCTCGCCCGCCCCGGCGCCGTCCTGAACCAGCGACCCGTCCGCTCCGACCTGGTACCCAACGAGTCCCCTGATAACCCCCTCGCCGTCGCCTCCGCTTACGATACCAAGCCTTCCTCCCCCGTCCTCGGCGAGGTCTTCTGCGCCAACGTCTTTGGCCATTACGTCCTCGCCCACGAGCTGCTGCCCCTGCTGAGCCGCGAGTCTGCTGACCAGAGTCCCGGGCGCGTCGTCTGGACGAGCAGCATCGAGCCGCTGGCGCGCCATCTTAGGTTAGACGATTTCCAGGGCGTCGAGACGGAGGGTCCGTACGAGAGCTCGAAGCGCATCACGGATGTGCTCGCCCTGACCTCGCACCTGCCGTCGACGAGGAGGATCTCAGAAAAGTACTTCACGCCCGAGGAGGAGGAGACTGCACGGCGCCTCCCCGTGCGGCCGTCCTTCTACCTCACCCACCCGGGCGTCGTCGCCTCGAACCTGTTCCCCGTGCCGTTCCCCTTCATCCTCTACTACGCGTACAAGTTCGCGCTGTACCTCGCGCGGTGGCTGGGCTCGCCGTGGCACCCGGTGACGTGGTACGGCGGCGCGGTGGCACCGGTGTGGCCCGCGCTGCAGGACGACGAGACGCTGCAGGAGCTGGACGCGAAGAAGATCAAGTGGGGCAGGGCGGCGGGCGTGCCGGGGGGCGCCGAGGGGAAGAAGACGGAGGTGGGGGGGGGGGGGTGGGAGGGCGCCGTGGAGGACCGGGAGAGCCTCGCGCGGGACCCGGCGACGGGCGTGTTGAGGAAGGCCGTGGGCCGGCACCCGCAGGCGCAGGACCTCACGCCGGACCAGATTGTGGACTTTGAAGAGCTGGGGTGCAAGGTGTGGGCGGAGATGGAGCGGCTACGGAGGCAGTGGGAGGAGTTTCTAGACATTCGCGGGGGCGCGAACAGCAGTACGGCGCAGCAGGCTAACGGGAAAGCATAGAAATGGGTTTACAAATGTTCATGATGGGGGGTATCGATATTACTACTACTACTATAATGCTAATCACACACGCTCCCACTACTACCGCTACGCCGCCCGCGTGCCTGCCTGGTCTGACCTTACGCGGCGTAGGCTCACCCTATCGCCGCGCCCGAACAAACCCAGCATCCGTGGCAGCGGCACAATCACAAGCGCAACGACAGCCTGGAAGATGGGCGCGTTCTTCATGTTCCGCGGCGGAGACGCCGTCTCGGGGGCCTGCAAGGTGTCGGAGATGATAATGAAGATGGCGCCGAGGAGCTGGCCGCCCGCCCAGGCGATGGTGCTCGTGACCTCGGGGGATACCGGGTGCGACAGCTCGGTGAGCAGCTCGAGGGCGACGGGGACGAGGGAGAAGGAGGCGGCGCCGAGGATGGCGAGGACGACGTAGGGCCCGGCGATGTTGCGCGTCTCGGGCATCCAGATGAAGACGAGGTAGGCGATGCCGATGACGGGGACGGCGGTCTTGATGGCGAGGAGGAAGGCCTTTGTGCGGTCGAGGATCGGGGATGTGATTGCGGAGGCGACCAGCCCGACCACAATCAAGAGCGCGCCCGCGATGCCGGCCTCCTCGTCGGAGAAGCCGTAGGGCTGCATCATCTGGTTGAGCAGGGAGGAGACGGAGTTGAAGGCGCCGACGTAGAAGGCGTAGGGGATGAGGACGAGCCAGAGCTCGAGGGAGCGGGAGACGATGGAGAAGGACTCGCGGATGCCGAGCTTGAGGGTGCGCGAGGAGGGGGCTACCGGGGTGGGCGGGCGCGCGGGGATGAAGAAGGAGGGGAGGGCGGCGACGGTGGAGATGATGGAGATGTAGAGGACGCCGTTGGACATGTCCTGCGGGGAGGAGACCCAGAAGGGGACGATGAGCTGGCCGAGAGCGCCCCCCAAGGGGTTGGCGAGGGAGGTGAGGGCGGTGGCGGCGACGCGGCCGCGGGTGGTGAACCAGAGGTCGGAGTAACGGGTGGGCGCGGCGAGGACGAAGGGCTGGGCGAGGCCGGTGAGGATCTGGCCGAACATGACGACGCCGAAGTTGCCTCCGGTGGGGGACTTGGAGTGGGAGCCGGCGTAGCGGACCCAGTTGCCGACGAGGATGAGGGCGGCGGCGGTCATGAAGGAGGGCTTCGGGCCGCGGTGGAGGATCTTGATGGTGAGTGGGAAGATGGCGACGAAGGCGAACATGAAGGCGATGGAGAGCCAGTTGATGGCGGACTCGGAGACGTTGTAGTACGTTGCGGCCGTTGAGGCGACGGGGCCGAAGGTGAGCCACTGCGGATGGGTGTGAGTGAGGTGAGATCTTTAAAGTAGAATGTGGCTTGCGCAGGCACGAATCACGAAGGATCCGATTCCCGTGTCTGAGACGCCAGCCGGCAGATGAGAGAGAGAAAAAGAGACAACATGACAATAAGCAGCAACACTTACATCCCACGACACAATGACATTAAGCAGCGTCAACTGCGCCAGCCCGAACCAGCGGCGCTTATACGTGCGGTACTCCGTCGCCGTGCCCTCCATCACAGACCCGTCGTCGTCGGCGACAACAACAACACCACCACCGGGGGGTTGTTGCTGCTGCTGCCCCGCGCCGGGGGCGTTATCGCGGGATCCGGGCGTGTCCACATTGCGCAGCTCGTACTCCTCGTCGCCCAGCTTGCCGAAGCCGGGGCCGGCGGGGCGGAGGCCGCTGTTCGGCATCGCCTTCTTCTCCCCTTCGGACGTCGTGGTCGAGGTGTCCTGCTGCGTGATTGTCGTCGTCGTCGCGCCGGCGTCGGTGATGTTGTCGTCGTTGGCGGGTGAGACCTTTGCGGTCTTCGGACGGAGGGAGAAGGGCATTTTTCAAGAACGCGGAATTTTGGGCCTAAGCTCTAGGCCGCGGTCGACTACCTTACTAAAACAGGGGAGGGGGGAGGGGCCTTTAGGGCGGTGGTTTGGCGCGGGCGCGGGAGATGAGCTTAGGCTTGTCTTGGCGCCTTTGCTTTTCCCTTGGCTTTGCGTGCGTCCGATGTTGGCTTTTCGTCTCAGAGTTCTGGGTCGGCGCGTCGTGAAGGGGGGCGGGAGATGGGTTTCCCGGCGCAGACGGCGATGGGAAACATGGGAGGAGCAAGCTGGAGGGGGGGAGAAGGCCAAGAGAGAGTAAAGGAAGAAGGATGGGTGATAAAGGTGTTTAAAAAGGGCTGAAGATAGATAGACAGGGGATGGAGGGGAAGGGGGGATGATGTGGGAAAAAAGGGCCCTGCAGTTGCATGGCGCTTTTGTTGGTGTTGCATCCCATCTGTGGTCTTGACTGTTTGGGGGAAGCGTGCTGGTATGGGAATAGTCTTGCACATGTAGCCGAGATGATCCATGGGGTTTGTGTGAGCACATAGAGTCTGGAACCGAGACGGCTGAAGCATGGTGTAAGGTATCCATACATACATACATCCAGACAGGTACAGACAGACAGAAGGACAGACGGGTTGGTTCGGTTCGCCCACTCTTCCGCAGCGGCAGCACGTTCCGGATGTTGCGCTCCAAGTTGGGAATCTATATTTCAAGCCAGGCGACCGACCTAGCGCCCGGCTTGAACCCACCTCGCGCGTCCCTCAATTAGAACTGCGATTCGATTTCGTAAGAAATGGCTGTTGGTCGTGAAACAGACCACCGCAGAACCATAAGTGAGGCTTTAGAGTTGGTTCATCCTCATGCGAAAGCGGGATAGCCCATGAATGCTGACACGAACCGGTGCATAAAGACACTCGAACCGCCGCTAGAAACCCCAAAAAAATGCTAGACAGTCCCTCGCAGGGTGTGGCGGGCTGAAGAGAGAAAGAGAGATAAGATGCTCACGCTTCACATGTCGTGTAATGAAACCACCTGCAGAACAATCCAACCACCACCAGCACCCTTCATAGTCACCCAAGGGGCCGAGGAGATTGGGGCGTCAGAGAGCCAGCAGACACAGACACAGACACAGACGTCCGTTGGCTGGAACCGAAGTGCTGCGACGGGCCTAAACGGGCATGACCAACTGAATGTTGCGGGGAACGAGACCGGGGGCCGGCTTGCGTGATTGGCCCGCTTCTCGGCCGATTTGATCGCTTTTGGGGGAGGATTCCGGGCGGAGGGACGGAGGGGGGGTCAGCAGGGAACGGCAGGCTTGCCGAAGACTAAAGTTCTTTTTTGATGTGCTTGGTCTAGGCTCTGAGCACTATCGCTACGACGACAACTGCATGTCGCTTTCGATATGGAGTTGTTGTATCTTGGAGCATGTTGCAGAAAGTTTAAAGGCTGATATCAGGGAAAGCATTGTCCCATCTCTGTAGACGTGGTGTGAAGAGCATTGGGGCGAGGGCTGTCTAAACAGACAGTCGTTGCGGTGCTTTGCCGCAGGGCAGCAGATGCCCTACCATTGGCTCCATTTCTTCGCTCCTTCATCGCGCCATTCACGCTTGCCTGGGCCTACCCTCCAGAGTCTTGCCATCCGCAGCCGCTCCAGGTATTCATACGAATTTCCAGATTGGGCTTTGCGGTCGTGATATCCGAAGTTGCCTCGTCTCTGATCTCTCATCGCGGACAATGTCTCGAGCCAGATAAAAATCTCACGAGTCATCTGTCTCTCAACTAGTTGATCGAGTGATCGCTGAGGATCAACCTCATCTCACTAAGGCCTGCCGAGCAACCCTACCTCAAGCAGGACAGAGAACAACGGCCTCGCGATGCTGCTTCTCACCATCCACATGACCGCGGGTAAATCAAGAGGAATCTATTGCGGGCGATGCCTATGGTACAAAAGACAAGGGGGGTCTGGCGCCGCATCAAACCAACCGGGCCCGTAACAGAGCCGCAGGCAAAGCTCGACGCACACACCTATTGCGATACAGATTTGTCGATCCCGCCGGCGGGGGGAGGGGAGGAGGCGGCGGGACCGAGAGTTGTGCTTTGCTAAAACGGTCGTCTCCGTCTCGTCGCGGCATCTGCCACCACTTCACATCGTGCGGCCCACGCCTTCTATCAAGATCTAAATGCCGATGCCGCTCCCGTTGGCGTCGTTATATAACCGACACCGTGAGATGAAACTTTGCCGACGACCGCTGATTATCGTGACATGCGAAGGCACGTTTACTTGAGCTGGGCCCAGAGCTTGGGGGCGGCGCATTGGGTGGCGCAGTGGGCGAGGTGGAAGACTAGGGGAGCATGTCAGCCATGGTCCTGTTTGACGGCCTCTTGACGTTTTCGAGGTCCTGATGAACATCCGCCTCGCAACTTACACTCCTCAACGCAGTCCTCCTGGGCACCGTCCTCGGAGTCGGCGGCCGCCGTGACGCGCTCGACGCACTCGTCGTAGTGGTGCTTGGCCGGTGCGCAAGCCTTGGACTCCTTGCACGCTGCACACGCCCAAACGTCAGCATTTCTCATGTCCTCCATTGCAATGTGTTTTCAGCCCGTCTGCGCGGTGGTCCGATGACATCCGCGTCGATATTGCGGCATGTACGCAAAATTGCTCATGTGCGTCATAGACCGGCGTATCGCGATGCGTGGATTCGGGTTCGACCGCGGGGGGGCGGGGGTAAGAAAACCGACCTTCCTCGATGGTGTCCTTGGGGTCGACGACCTCGTCATCGTCCTCCTCTTCCTCCTCCTCCTCCTCTTCCTCCTCCTCGTCGTCCTTGGTCTCCTCGGCGGGGGTCTCCTCCTGCGGACATTGTAAGCGGATGCCCTGTAGCACTGCAGCTGCATAAAATAGCTGCCGCAGCCTGCGTGATCGAGGTCGTTAAAGAACCGCAGGGGTCGCCCTTTCACTCCGGGCCACGGCAGCAATTTGCGCAGAAAGCTCGTCTCTGTTTTTTTTTCTCACCTCTTCGGCGGCAGGAGCCTCGGCCTCGACGGTGGCCCACGGCATGGCGGCCTCGGCGAGGTCGGTGATGGTGTCCCAGATACCCATTGTGGCAGAGGTTGTGCGGCTCACTCAATGGCTTGACGTGATGTCGTCGTAGATGGGGTGGATGGAAAAGGTGGTCGGGAGCTTTCGGCTGGTTGAGGACGAAAACTGGGTGTCTGAATCGGCTCGTAAGTTATTCCCAATTGGTCGTTTTTGATTGGCTGCGGTGGAATGGCTCATTGACGAATGACTAAGCGGAGAGCTGGTACAGCCACATGCAAAGAAGACCAGCAGTGCCAGCCACATCACCCTCGCCAGCTGCCACCACCTTGGGTGCACTGCATTTCGCGCCTCAAGTTTTTTTTTCGCGGTTCAAAGCTCCAAGCTAGAGGTATTGTCACCGTCACATGGAAAACGCTGCGCAACGCGACCCAGACAGGAAAACTTATTCGCGTGGTTGCGCATGCTCGCGTACAAGCTCCTGTGTTAGAGCCGGTCGTGGCGGCCGACCAGCTGTTTCCTACAAGTCACCGTACATACAATAGAAGTGCGCCTTGCCCCTGGGCATGGGCATACACCGTCTGCTTGGCCATATCCATTCTCTACTTTGATGTTCGTTAAGAAACACAGGTTCCGCCGCCGCTAGTGTAGATGCTGTCAGGAGAAGGAAAGGAAAACGAAGAACAAAAAAGTACAATTCTGTAGGGAGCGGAATGCAGCAAGGTATCGATGCAAAACGTCAAGTCATGAGCCGTCCCGGCAAACCCATCATGATCTGTCCGACTCCTCGCGAATGTGATCTTCGAGTCGCATGCTGAGCGTCTGCGCCTGCGCCTCGTCGTAATCTGGTGGCGGCTCGTCCGGTCGTCGGTTCTGGCTGCCCGAGCTTGCTGACCTGCTCACCGGCTGCTGAGGAGCGAGGTTGCTCGATGCTTCGGCGCCTCCGCCCTCCGTCGCCTCGTACGCCGGCAGCGGCTCGTCCGGGATGTTGACCGTTTGTCCCGTCTCCTGCTGTAGTCGCCTGACGTGCTCCAATCGCTCCTTCAGCTCCTCGAACCTTTGCCTGAACTCGCTGTGTCCTCCCTCCTTGAAGCTCAGCTTCAGCTCTACCCTTGGAATGTCGGCAGGTACGCCGCCCCCAGTGACCGGCACGACGGTGGCAGACCAGTACCACGCGCCGAAGAATGGCGAGCCCACAAACGTGTCGACGCAGTTGAGAATAGGCGCGTGAAACGACTTGAACTCGGGGGTTGGCCTTGCGGGAATGTAGATAACCTGGAAAGAGCTCGTCAGCCAGCGCCATGTCTTGGGGCTCGTCGCGAATTACGTACCCGTTGCGTTGTGATGTATACCGTCCCATCACTGCTTTTTTGCGTGAATGGCGTCCGGCCTTGTTGCAGGGCCTTGGGTACAGACAGGTCGAGGCTGATTTTCGCATTGGACCTGTGTCTGATGTGCTCGTGAGGTAGAGGGTTGATATCACCCGTCTGGGTGATCATGACCCAACTATCGCCATGGTCAGAATCCAGTCGGGCCTGGGCGAGCTCTCGTTCCCTCTGGACGGTGCGGGCAATGGTAAGGGCATGCTGCTCTTGCAGATACTGGTCCGTCATGGTGGACGGGGACCGTGTGGGGTGGGAGAGCGAGCAGAGAAGGTCGACGGCGGGGTACCACGGACTCTGACCGGGATGCCGGCGTGGTGATGGGGCTTGAGCGGCGTGGGACGGAAGGGTGAAGGGGAAGCAGAGGCAGAGGCAGAGGCAGGTGTAGAGGCATAGGACAGGACCGGACACGGAGGGACGTACTTTATTGACATTTTGAAGGGGAACGGCTCTCGCAGCTGCAGCGCAGAGCTTCCTAGTTCGTCTCAGCAGCGAGTTGAGGGTTGCGTGGGAGTGGGCAAGGTCGGTAGCGGCAGGGCTTGCAGAGAAGCTTCGGAGATCTGGATGCTTGCGGTGGGGTGGATCCCTGAGGCACAGGGGAGGTACCTAGTAGCAGTGGGCGTGGTGCCGCGTTCTGGGCAGCGGCGGAGGCGGCGTCGGCGGCGTTGGCGGGTGGTGGTGAAGGGCCTTGGACTCTGATACAGTTGAGAGAGGGAGGAAGCAGAGGCCGGTCGATAGCGCCAGGTAGCTGCGGATAAAGAGGGCAAGGTAAGGCAAGGTGAAAGTCAGGTCGGCAAGGTAAGGTATGGTAGGGTTAAGGCCGGCAGGGTTAGTTGCGTGAGCCGTGAGGAATAGAGGTAGGCAGGTACACAGATACTTGGAGGAACAGCGCCAGTAGGAGTTGAGGTTGGCACAAGGCAGACGTTTGGATGAGGTACTGCTGGTTTGTTCTCTTCCGCCTGCTAGTAGTAGGTGTGTGTGTGTGTGTGTCTGTCTGCCCCTCTAGGCCTCAGAAGGGCGACAGTCCGAAGCTGCTAGTAAGACGACGGTGGCTGGGGAAGTTCGGATGCGTAGGTAATAGAGGTGGGGGGAGGTGCCGTGACAGACAAAACAATGGTGTGATGGGATGGGATGGCCAGGCGGGCAGGCAAGCTTGTAGCAGTCAACGCTCATCAACCTGAGGTGAGATGGGCGTGTATGCGGATAAGGTCGACAAGGTGACAAGGTGATGTACGAGTGAGTGCCCTTGTTGAAGGTGACGGGACTAGGTGAGGGAGGAGACGGGAAGTACCTGGCGGTACGAACGAATGCTGGCCGGATAGACAGCGGTAGCGGTGCCCGAACGGAAGACTGCACAGAACGGGCGGATCCAATGGGATGGAGGGCGTGGTTAGTGCACCCAGGTTGAGGTGACTGGCTGATGTCTCTGTATGGCTGAGTCTTTCTGATTCTGTTTGTCTAGGTCGGGGGTCTTGGTCTGAAGGTTCTAGGTTTGGGTCTGGTTCTAGGTCTAAATCTGGAGAATGTTGGCTGCGGCACCGTGCTTTGGATTTTGCGGCAAGTACGGGAAGTGACGACGACATTGATCGATGGGGGCTGTTTGATGCCTGGTGTTTGGTTGTCACTTGTTTGCTCCCCGACATATCATCTTTCCCTCTTTTTATCTACCGCACTGCCTCCTGCTTACTGCGTCCCAGAGTTTGTTTGGCAGTAGATGCTCTCTGAGAAGTGACTGCCCCAACTTGTCCCCAACCTTTTTCCACAGATGAAGAATGATGGAGAGTTCGGTATCCGTGCGAATAGAATCCTTCTCGTTCGTCCACCAGCTGCAGCTGCAGCGACAGAGGTGTAGACGAGGTGCCAGCGACATGGGCCCTGCTGGTCAGAACTGCTGCAGCCCAGAGAATCTGGACGAATTGGCTGGGCGCTTGGCCGGGGTTTGGCTGGGCCGGCTCTGTGCGACCGCTGCACGCGCAGAGCCTGGGAGACTTTACTTTTGTAGCGGCCACTATCCTGTGTCTCCTCCTGGGCTGGCTTCTGTGCCTGTGCCCGCACACTGCGTCTGCAGCAACCTACATGGCGTCCCACGTCCGTTGTTAATGCAATTTGGTGAGGTGCGGAGCTTGAGGCGACGTCGTCCCTGCAGCCGGCCAATCGACAGCACCCGTGGTCTGTACTTGATCTGATCCAGACGTCCTGCGTGCTAGTCGAACCGCAGCCAACCTGCCTGGCGGCGCATTTGTGGAAAAGGTGCTCAAGTTGCCCCGTCCCTTCTCCCGGGGAGCCATGTACATGTTGATTGCTTGCCGTGATAATGAGACGTGACTAAGGACCGAGGACGGCGTCATGACTTGGGGTTGGGATCTCTAATCTCCAATACCCGGTAGGCCTTGTCGCAACAGTGACCGCAAACCGTAGACCGCAGAACCGGAGACAACATGTCGCGACTACCTATCCGCACCGAGCAAAGGTAGGCGTTCTGCTGTGTATCCGTATCTGCAAAGGTACGATGGCCTGCGAACTAGGGACCTCGGGATGGACGCGCCGATCCTTTCGCACCCAACTTGAGCCAGGAACCCTCGTCTTGAAACAAGGTCTGCGAGGGGCAGCCGTCATGTGCAGGCCGTCGCATGGCATAGCATTGCGTTGATGTCGCCGCCGCCACGTCTGGATTGGCTCGGTGAGCCGCACTTCACCGTGATTGCAACGACAGTCAATGGAGGCTTCCGTTTGTTGCTTCGTGCCAAGGCGTGGGCGTCTAGCTTGTCTCGTCGGATTTCCCAGAATGGAAGTGAACCATGTCGCTGATGGATTCGCCGAGATGATGGCCGTCATGTGAATCCAGGGACGTCGTTGTCTTGGTGCCTAAAGCTCACGAAGTCCTAGGGTAGACGACACGTACCCGACGCGGGAGGATGACGGCTTGATAGCGAGGGAAGATACCAATCCGGGGTGATGAAGAGACACCAGGAGGGATCTGATATTGGGCACAAGTCTAGTGCTAGACCTGAGGCTTCTGTAGCGGTCTCCGAGTGTAAGGTGGTGGCTATCGACGCCCCAACGCCGTCAAGCCGACGCAACGCGTGGCGCGGCTTGTCTCATGCGGACAAATCCCAGAGTTGTCAAGTCATGTTGCGTGTTTTGGAAAAAGAAAGAATTCGCGCGCCTCAGAGTGCTGGGTGCTGACTCGCAAATTGAATGGCAGCGGTTCAGATGCAGGTTCAGCTTGACCCTCGACGCCCTTTCGACTCTTGCGTCTTCTCTAGTCCTCTAGACTCTCTAGTAGGGGTAGCGGGATGTCGTCCAGTGTTTTGCCGTCAGACACGACGATGATCTTCAGCGGGCCGGGACATTCCTTGACATGTCGATTGGGATTGATACAGGGACAGATGCACCATGACCATGGATGGGCCGTATGTTGGAGAGAGACTCCAAGGATGGGGGCTGATTTGCGGTTGCGGTTGCAGTGCGAGGGCCATGGGATGGGCGACGCCAACGAGGTGTTTCGGTCGGCAACATGGCTGGCCGATCCAGTGACTGGTTGACTGGAGCGGACCCTGGGCATGTCCAGCACCAAGGGCATGTCCATGTCCGTGTCCCTGGCGAGTGAGCGTGGGCGTCGTCCCGCTTAGAACCCGGCAACAAACGGAGATCTCTGGGGGCGTAAGCAGGGCCTGGATGAGTGGAGGAGCAAGACTGGAGGTGGTTGAACTTGACGGTACCAGATGGAAGCGGGACCTGGAGGAGAGGACGTCGATGGGGCCAGTGACGAGAGTCCCGTGTCATGTCGTTGGAGTCTCTGGCGACCTGGTATCTCTCGTCGATGCGCGATTGGTTGTGGTTGGTGAGGGGTAGGGCCAGGAATTGAGGCCAGTGTTGCATTGCCAATGAAGGGCGAGGTCGATTTAGAAGACCAGGTGCAGCGGTTGCAGACTGCAGGCCGGTGAGGTGAGGGCGACAGCAATCGCATCACATTTGAGATCTCGGTCAAGAACTCTGTCTGGGAAGACCCTCCGCGGCAGGTCCAAGCACTCCAAGTTGCCTTTACTTTTTTGGCCTTTACCGAAGGTGTGCGTGCGCATGGAAGGCAAGGTAGGTACCTTCAAGTAATGGCTGTTTCCGTTTGCTTTTGATCTCCTCAAATCACGGCAAGAACTAGGTACGGATACCTGGGTATGTATGTAAGGTACCTACCTTATGCACCTTACTCCATGAAATAGCAGGAAATGGAAGGGGCGGCACCTGGCCAACACCCGATGCAACCGCCTTCCGTCTGTGAAGGGAAGGGAAGGGAAGGGAAGGGAAGGGTAGGGAAGAGGAGAGAAGGAAGGGAAGAGGAGAGAAGGAAGGGAAGCCGCTGCTCCTCCTGCTGGTGGATGTGATAAGTGCAACTGCGACTGCAACTGCAACTGCCTGCAGTCAAGTCAGTCCGTGGTGACTTCCGCTTGGAATCATGAAGTGTGCGGTGGATGTGGAGCTGCAAGTGCGTCCGCCTATCGCCACGTGAGGCCGGCACGATAAGATTCTTCTTCTTCTTCTCGGAGGCAAGAACTCGCTTTCAGGCAAGGTAGGAGGAACGAACCTAAGGCAGTCAAAGTCAAGCCAGTCTTCTTCCCTGCCTTGCTTGCATCCCGTGATTCAATCCGTCCAATTGCTTTCTTGTTCCTGCGCCGCCATGAGTTCAGCTCGGCTCGGCTCTGGTCTCGCACAGAAAGGAAGGGGGCGACAAACGACAAACTGTTGCTGCACCGGCCGCCAACGATGGGAAATGCAGGGTGTGTTGCTGCTCGTCTCCATCTACCCGCAGCAACTCCCACAACCAGACGAGGTAAAATCTAATACCTCAGAGGTACCCGGCTTTCACCAGCGGATCCAAACAACTCCGTCCTCTACCAGCCAACTCATTCTCCGCGTCTTCATTCGTCGGTTCCAACTTTGACCGCCGGTCCGCCTGCTGCTGCTGCTGCTGCTCAGGTTCTGCTCTGCCCGCCCCCTTCCAGGAACAGGAAGACGTTCCCCGGGCCACAGTCTCCATCTCGGACACTTGCAACGGTCCATTTCGAAGACGACCTCTCGACTCGTTGGCCTTGGCTGATTCCCCGTCTGCTTACTCGACTACGGATACTTCCTACAAAATCTCGTCGTGCGGCGCAGCGAGCTGCATGGGAAGCGAGCGCACAGAAAGAATATCGACTTTGCGCATTTCCCCCGCCATGCCATGCAGACCTCACTGCCATCAACGGCCAGATCGAAACCACTCCCACTCCCACTTACACCTACACATACACTACCACCACCGTGTTCCCACTCGCCCAACCACCCAGGCAGGCTTGCCAAGTACGGATAATACCTTACACAAGAACGGTTCGCGAAACACACAGCACACGTTGCTCGGACATAATCCGCCAATGGCTTTGTGTGTCATGTCCAATTGAGCAGTGCAGCAGCCCGATGCTGCTGCAAGTTAGTTGCAACTGCACTCCAACTCCACAGTCTCACTTCGTGCTCGCCCGCGCCTATGCCTTTCCGGACTCTATTCCGGTCCGGGTCTGTCCCCTAGACCCGGTTGACGGGCAGCGGGCCACTGCTTTGCTTCAGCAGCGCCTTATTCGAATCCAATGCACCAACGTCGGGTCGCCTCTCTCGCACCACAACGGAGGAGTCGTCGGCCTGCTTTCCCCTCTAGGCCGCCTTTACCAGGCCAACACTGCTGCAATCAACGTTGACCAACGCCCCTGCAGGGAACAACTGCTCGAAGCACCTGGAAGGCCGCGCACCCGCCAAGGAGACACTGCATCTGTTCGAACCTGCCGCAACGTGCTTTCCACACATCCGTCTCCCCCACCAAACATAAGCCTCCAACCTGCATTCCAGCAAGTCCACACTGGCTTCTGGAACAGCTTCTGATTGGACACCGACTGCCTCGGCGGCTCCCGAGCGTCGAGGATCCCCGAGCCCCCGTACCGTAGCCGCGGCCAACTTCAGAGAGCCAACAACGCCATTCAATGGTCGTCGGTTGATGTTGCAATATCGCCTGATCGATCCTGCTGTTTTGATAACGCCATTGCAAAGGTCCAACTTTGTCGGCTGTCTCTCGTATTTCCTCACAAGCTCTTGTCTACCTGTTGTTGCCTATTCGCCGCTTTACGTCATAATGTCCGCCACGGAAGATGCCCGCATCGCAGCTCTCCAGAAATACACCGCCTGTGACATATCAGACGCCCTCGTCAAGCTCAAAGTCCCTGGGGCTGGATTCTTGCCCGACCTCCAGCTCCTCGGCCAATCAACCCCTGCAGATGCTCCCATTACCATAGCACCGGCGTCCACCATACTGTTTGCCAGGAAGGGCGAAAAGCTGGAGTCGCCCCCGGCCAACATCCCCAAAGATACCCATTGGGCAGACATCACCGAACCAGGAACCATTGTGATCATCAGGCAGCCCGATGGTCAGAAGAACGCCGTCTGCGGGGGCATCATGGCCGTCAGGATGAAGGTCCGCCAAGCCAAGGCGGTCGTCGTCGTGGGTCGTGCGAGGGATCTGGACGAACTGACCAGTGCGGGCCTACCCGTGAGTTGAGTCGATTCATGTTGCGTCCGGGCGGACAGCACCAACAGTGGCTAAATGATTGCAGATCTGGTCGCGAGGCATGTCCACCGTCGGCGCAGGGGCCGAGAGCTCGCCGTGGGCAGTCCAGGTGCCAATCGCCGTTGACGGGACAGTCGTCAACCCTGGCGACCTAGTTTTTGCTGACCCAGTCAACGGAGTCGTTGTCATTCCCAAGAACAAGACCGACCAGGTGTTGGAGCTCCTGCCGAAGCTGACGGCAGCTGACGACAAGGTCAAGCAAGACGTGCTGAAAGGCACGAGCGTCTTTGACGCCTTCAAGGCTCACCGGAGTAACCTCTAGCTCCTGTCTGCTACTGCTGCAGGTTATGATTGGATTATGCAGTCAAGCGTGTACGAACAAGGCGGTCAGACAACAGATACATGCTCTGGTCGAAGACGATCCCGCCAGCCACCGCAGACTCCTCCATCCAGAGCTCGAGTGCCCGTCACCGCACTCCTGTGCCGTTGATCCTTCGTCATCGACCTGTTCAACTCACCTCCAGAAGTGGGAGTTGAAGCAAAGACGTCCATCCCGAAAAACCTCCCGTCTCCGCCCAACCGGCCAAGACCGCTTACAACCCTATATCCCCTGCCCGCCCATCGGCGCCCCAAGAAACGCATTGATCTTTTCTGTGTATTGGTATCCATCCCAAGAACCCTACCGAGTCCCAAAGGTTCCTTTTGCCAAACCCAAAACCCCGACTCTTGCCGGCTTATTCGGCATCTGGGCCCTCGTCGTCGGGTTCCAACACACCAGGGTGTCTGTCAGAAATCACATTCCCAGCGACGGGGAATAATATCGAGGCTTGGGCGCTAGGACGTGGAAAAAATCCCTCTCAAGAAAAAAACAGACACAAAAGGGCTCCTCTCGCTTGACAGAGTTTCGATTGGCATGATTACCTGATCACATGGGTCCGGGCTGGCTAACAACCCTTCCGACTCATGGTTCCGGTGAGGGGGCCGAAATTGATATCACTGCCATTTTTCGGCAGTCGTTTCCTTTTCCCGTGGTGTTCGTATGCAGCTCTTCAGTTACGCACTCTTAGACGATGATTCGAGTCCCTTCATAAGGATTAGCCAGAGATGGAGACTAGAGTTGTGCGTGACGATCTCCCGGTTGCTGTAACCGTCCTGGCTGTCTGTCTGTATACTCACTTGCCCAATCTATCGATGCTTAAGATCGTCTCCTGGACCTTGATAAGCTCTAAAATGAGGCAGACCATGGTAAACCACACTGCAACAATGTGGTGGCATGTCAGAGGGGGGAAAGTATAGTCTGTCTACCTTAACTTGCTCACTTTTTGCGTGTTTGGTACGGTGTAACTCTGTAGATCACCACCGCACTCTTTTCTTTGCCACGACACCGCCTACCTTTCCTGTACCAGAGCAAACTGCTTTTCCTGTGCCTATACTCTTCCACCTTGCCGTCGTCGCTGTCGCTACTACCGTCTTCAACAGGAGTAATCAAGTACACAGGACAAAATCACGCCGTGTCTTTTTTCACGTGTCATTCGTCAGTCCAGCAGCAGCAGCAGCAGCAGCAGGCGACAGAGTTTAAACAACGCCATCACAATCACCTATCCCCTCATCCTAAACTCGCTGGTCCTTCTCCTTCTACCAATGACAGCCGCGTCGCCGTCGTCCGAGGCCACGATGTGACGGAGCTAAACAAGGACAGCCAACGATGTGAGAACGCCAAAACCATGCATCGCCATCCCTCGACCACTGCATTCAACGGCGGCAGCAGCAGCAGCACACGCAAATGCAGCAAGAAGTTCAACCAAGTTTGAACCGTGATATTACATGACTCTCACCGCAACATCTTACATCATCGCCATCGCCCAACAAGCAAGACACAAGATTCATAAAAACGAACGGCGCAAAGTTTGCTTTTTCTATGTATGATGATCATCAATTCATAAACGTTGCCCATTTCATGAGACGCATTAGGCAGCATGATGGCGGTGGCGTTGGGTTGCGTGGTTTGGTGCTGGTGTTGTGTCACTCCGTGTGCATGTGTGTGTGTGCGTGTTTGTATAAAAGAAAAAATGTAAAAGAAAAAACCAAACTCTGCCCAATGTTCCCAACACCCCAATGCAAGACGACACGCACACATCACACACACCCACACACACACACAGTAGAAGGAGACCAAGCGGGGAGGGAGAAAAGGGAGAAGAGACCAAAAGACCATGAGACGAAACACTCGACATAAAAACTCCCCCAATCTCCCCAGAAAAAAAAAAAAAGGTGTTCCTAGCAGAGCCAGCGCCGGGCTGAGCCGCGATCCGTCTCCAATTGGAGGATGACGAGGGGGCCATGGGCCTTGGGCGGTGGTGCTCTCGAGGCATTACTGACACTGAGGGGGGAGCTGACGATGTCAAACCAGCTCTCTCCCCCATCCTGTTTGTTCATTTTGGTCCGGATTCATCTGATGTACAATAGTTGAGAGCGTTTTCCGGGTGACTCTTTCGGGGAGTGACGGCGTTCCTACGACAGCCAGACGTCCCTCTCCTTGACGGGGGTCCGTCCCGGCTGGCGGTCCAACCCGAAATCGAGCTTCGGGATCTCAATCTTGGGCGCGGGCTCGACGGGCTTCTTGACCGGGCTCTTCTTTGCGGGGCTAGCGCCCCGCGACTCCGGGGGCGGGCCGTAGCGGACGTCCCTCGCGTCCCAGCCGTCCTCGGTGGCGGCGGCGACCCAGCAGCGGAGGGCCTCGTGCACGCAGCCGTAGAACTTTTCTTTGCAGAGCCGAAGGCTGCCGCCGAGGACCTTTTCCCATCCGGAGATGCGGAGGTCGTTGCGAAGGGTGTTGCGCTGGTCCGCCGTCGGCGTGCAGGCGATGATGGCGTTCATCAGGTCGAGGTGGGAGGCGAGGTAATTCGTTGCGTCCCACTCCACGCCGCCCACGTATGGAGCAGCCGGGACGGGAGGACGCTCCGACGGAAAGTGCCGGTGCATGTATCCGTAAGGCTCGGGAGTGCTGCCGTTGATAATGGCGCTCAGGGGTGCGCCGCCCTTGGTCGACATTTCCGAGGGCAAGGCGATAACGTTAAGGTGGTGGAGGAAGATCCAAAAGACTTCCTTGGTGACGCTGACGACCTCCTTGTTCCAGACGGTATAAGGGCGATCTTTGCGCATCTCCAAAACGAAGCCGAGTGGCCGTTCGTCTTCCTTGGGCTGGGGGTTGCGCAGGTAGCCGAGCATCGTCTTGGCGCGGACGACGCGCTCTGGCGGAGTGGCGGACTCGATGTATGTAAATAGCACTGACGTGATGATGTTACGTGTGGTGAATTCACTTGGACCCTTCTTCTCGGGGTCGAATAGCATATGCAGAAGTCTCGGGAAGAGGTCGGCATGGATGGAGTGAAGGTACTGCAAGGCCAGGGCTGTGGTGCACAGGGCCTTCAGACAGAGGAGGTTCTCATGGAGGAGAGCATCTTCATGTTCCTCTCTGTTGCATGTTAGTCCATCATCCTAGACGTCACTAAGGGGTAAACGCACCTCCACTCAACTGCCAGAATGCGGTTGAGCAGCCCGACAATCTCCTCCATACCGCCCTGCTTGATGAAGTCCTCGGTCCAAGAGACCGTCTCATTCCTCAGCAGCAGACGCAGCTTGTGTAGCTTCCCGACCTCGACGAGTTCCGGCTTCTGCACCTTACGGAGGTACGAAACATAGTCGCCCGGCCCCTGGCCGAACTTGATCTTAGAAAGAATGCCGTTGCTCGCGGTGGAGCTCGCCGCCGACACTGGCCGCTCGCTCGTGACGCTCTCCGTCGACTTGCTCCTGAAGTGGCGGCCGATGGACGAGGAATCGCCCTTGGACTTCTTCGTCGGCGAGCTGGAGGCAGACTGGTCCTTTTTGCGTGAGAGGGTGAAGCTCCTTCCCCTGCTGCGTTTGGACTGCGGGACCTCTTCCTTGTCGGAGCCCGCGTTCGGGGCAGCAGAGGCTGGCTCGTTGCTGCCTTCGTTCCCGGCTGCCTCCTTTGCCGCCATCTCGGCCCAGTCTTGGCGGATAAACTCCATCTTGATCGTGTCGGCGAGATTCCGCATCTTGTGACGCTGGTTCTCGGGGATGTTGCGTCGGTCGAGCATAGCCTCCAGGTGCTGGTCGATCTCCTTGGGATCGATTGGCCGGTCTGGGACCTCAGCCGGTGATTTCGTCTTGGTCGTCTTTTGGGACATGGCCGAGAAGGCCGTGAACAGCTTTGGCCGCTGGACTTTGCTGGTGATCCTCTCCGAAGAAGACGGCTCCCGACCGTTAGCCGGTGGCCTACTACGCAGGTCCTGTGTGGATTCGTGCTTCGATATCGCCGTGGACGGATGGTACGACTTGGGCCGCTGCTTCTTGGGAGCCATGGCGTCATTTGACGACGCCTCGCTCCCGTATCGGCCGCTGCCGGCGTCAAACGACTGTTTCCCTCGCAGCCCCGTGCTCCCGAGATCCTGGCTGCAGAACTGCGCGTATATGGGCGGTGCCGGCCCGCCGACGCCGTTGGCGGACATGTCGGCGCTCGACGTCGAGCTCGGCGGGGTGCGGTTCTCCTTGTCCTTGGCCATGCGACGCTCGTCCTCCTTCTCCTTGGAGGAGGTCTTGTTGAGGGACAGCGTGGACTTGGGCCGCGACAGGAAGCCGGCGAGATTCGTGCTGGACTTTGTCTTCTTGGGCTTCTCGGGGGACACGTCGCGGGACTTGCGGGCTTCCTTGGCGAGGCCCTTGAGGGACAGGGTGCTAAAGGTTGATTTTGTCGGGGAGCGTGATCGGTCGCGTCGGTCGTCGTCTGGCAGCTTTCGCGGGGAGCCGCCTTGCTGGGAGTTTCCGTTCAGCTCGCCGAGGGCGCCGAAGCCTTCGGTGCGGAGGGGAGACGGCGGGGGCAGCATCTTCCCCTCGAGACGGTCGTAGGCGGCTTGGATGTGTTGGGAGGAGGAGGAGGTGGTGGTGGTTGTTGTTGTTGTTGTTGTGATTTGGACGGACGGCGGGGAGGTGAAGAGCGCGGAGCCCTCAGACTGGTTACGTCGGTGGATGAAGCTTTTGAGAACGGAGGACCTGGGGCGGCGGCCGCTCTCGACTGCTCCTCCCCCATTGTTATCTCCTTGGACAGCGGAGCCCATTGTCGTGGGAATGGGCTTTGGCTCGCGGGGGGGTGGGTGGTGGAGGAGAGACAGGGTCCTGCTGGTTCAGGTTTGGATGAAAACAATGCCCGGATGGAATGCTAGCCAAGTTTTTTTTGTGTGATGGATCGTCGCGCGTTGCCAGTCTAACGGAAAAGGATATTGGAGAAGGGTGGGTGGGCGGCAGTTGGAAAGTGAAAACAAGAGACGTAGCTCCAAAGCTTTTTGCGTGATGATGAAGTTTCGCCCCGAACAGCTGTTGGTGCTTCGTTCGGCTCACACCATTGTTGGGGAAGAGGAAGAAGATGATGCTGCAACGCTCTTTTGGGAAGAGGGAGATTGGCGTAAAGCCAGACTGTCGACCCGGGTTGCGGAATTGCTATTGTTTGTCGTTGCAATGAGAAAAGTTTCGGGGGGAGGATGACGGGGGGAGAGGCGTAGGTAGGATTTTGGGGGGGCGGCAAGATGGGACACACACACACACACACGGGGGCGGGTAACGGGATGGGCTGGCAGTGCTGTGGGTGGTGGTCAGGTAGGTAGTCGGTGAGCTACTCGTACAATGTGGTTGGTAAGGTGCTCGATGGTGGCCAGCGATGTTTATCCTGGCCCGTCGCCTGGGTGACGGGTGGGCCTTCCCCCCCGTTGGACGTGCCCGCCTTATCTTATCGGCCGTGCAACGCGCCTGCAGCTTGGGGTTCACAGCATTTTGGTCTGTTTTTTTTTTCTTTGGTGCGGGGCGGCCCGGCAGGAGTGGGGCCGCGCCGGCAGAGTCGGCGTCGAGACGGAGGTCGTAGTGTAGCCTGGCGGGGACCTTTCGTTTCGCGCACTTGTTCAAACGCCAGGACGTCATCAGGGTCCTGGGTTTGTCTGCTGGGTCTCGCAGAATGACGTGCAGTTGATGCTGATTTTGTCGGTGTTGTACAGAATGCAAACCATGGGTTCGTGAGCTTTAACAAAGAAGCAGGACTTGATTCCTTTGTTCCACAATGCATTGTCTATTGCCGTCTGCGAACAGGTCCATATCTGGCACGTGCATTGTATTCCTCTCAATTTGCCACGAAAACACCATGATCGCTTGCACTGCTGGCGTAGACCCTCTAAATCTCGAATTACCATCTGGCCTTGCTGGGATTCACCGAATCCGTGTCTATATCCACCAACGCCAACCCAGTGGTCCGGTTCTAATTCCATACCATCCCGCCAGTGCCCATATATCTTCATAACCCATGGCCACATACTCTCTTAACCAACATCTCTCTATCGCCAGTTTCTCCCAACGCACGCAGCCACCCACCCTACCAACTCATCAGCCCCTTGGCCCGATCAAACCCACCCCTCAGCTGCGTCTCCGGCTTCACTACCTTGCCCTGCAAAATCGTATACCGCACCAGATTCTCACAGTCCTCCGGCTTCACCCTCGCCAGCCAAATACACTGCGCCGCCCCCACATCCTCCTCCTCCGGCAGCACCACCTTCGGCGTGACCTTAATCTCCTCCCCCTTGGCCCTCTCCACGCCGTCCAGCCCAAACGCATCCGGCCGCCGGTACACCATCACGTTCGCGCTGTACTTATGCCCGCCCACGTGGCTGATGAAGTAAATCCCCACCCCGCCGGGCCTCTCGTCGTCCATGTCGCGGAACAGACCCAACGGCCGCAGGTGCCGCTCGAGCTCCTTGCGCAGCAGCGGCGCCGACTGCCCGCAGCGCGCGTCGCGCGTCTTCTGCGAGCAGAGCAGAATGAGCGCGCTGTGCGGGCACGGGCGGCGGGACATCTGCGGCGGGATCGATATCGAAGGAGTGCTGCCGCCCGTCTCGGTGCCATTTGTGGATGCGACGGGCACGGAGGCCGGCAGGGCCAGCGGCGCGAGCGGGTCCGTGTTCGTGGGCGCCTTGTCGACGAACTCGGTGATGAGGTCCGGCACGCGCTTCGGGGTGACGTGGTCGATGATGACGAAGGCGGGGAGGAGGAGGACGGTCGTGGGCTCGGCGTAGTCGTTGTGGTGTGTCGGCGTGGGGATGTTGGACGCGGAGAGCATCAGTTTCTACGGCAAAGTCAGCTTCCGTTCCCTCGCCGTCAAACTTTGAAGTAGAAATAGTGACATACCCCATTACTAGGCGCAGCAGCCCTCCCAATCGCCTCCATCACGCTGCCCTTCTCGTCCGCCACGTCCCGCACCCAGTCGCTCTTCCCCGTCGCCACGAGCGCGTGCGTGGCCCACCCCTTGACGTGCCCGTACAGCTCGTCCGACTCGTCGACCTTGAAGCCCTTGGGGTACTTGACGTGGCAGCTCTCGCAGTCGTGCTCGCACTCGTCGCCGTCGACGGCCGGGTCCGTCTTGGCGAAGAGCTCCGTGGCGGGGACGCTGGCCTCGCCGAGCGCGAGCTTGCGCGCGCCGTTGATAAGGGTTTTGAAGACCATTGTTCGTCGTCGTGATTTGTGTCTCTCGGTCTCCCTTGCGAAAACAAGAAGCAAGGAGTGTTGTTGAATTGGAAAATTACCCCCCTCCCGAGCAGAAAAAGGGAGGAAGTAGGACAGTCGGAGGGACACTTGGGTCCTTTAGTGTTGGGTTGAGAGCCGCCTCTTCGCCTCAGGGCTGAATCGCGCGCGCCTTAAGCCCGTGGCGGGGGTAGGAGGGATCGGGGAACGGGCAACTGCGGCCGGCCCACCCGTTCGGACACTGGAACACCCTCAGGTCACAGTAGTGCGTATCCGTTACCGTAGCTGTAGTGGCGGGAAGTGGGGTGGAGGGGGAATTACGAACAATACCGGCCGGATGATTGGACAAACAATGGAACACAACCCCTCCAAACAGAAAAGAAGCCAACACAGCCCACGACTCAAACAAAATCCGGAGGGCGGAGGTTGTAGCTTCTCGGCTTGTTCAACCGGCCGGGCGCAGTGGGATCTCCGTGCACCGAGCCAATGGCCGTCTCCTGCTTTTTTATCGCCGGGTCAGAGACAATCGCCATCTCCTCTGAGGCACTCCCGTCAGACGCACCAACATCTCCCGCGCGGCTCCTTATTAATGCTTCCCTCCCCATGGGGGAGGGCTCGTATCGCCGAGTCTGACTCGGACTTATCTTGCTTTCCTCGAGCCAAAAAGACAATCTGCGAAAAGAATGTGGCTACAGTGCGCTGCGCTGCAAATACAGCCTTTGCGCCGGCATTCCGTGCCGGGTCGAGGCCACGCGTGCGATTCGTCTCATATAGCGTCATACCAGCCACCCCCAAGTTCCCAACCGTCTCGAAATGTCCGTGACCTGCTGTTGCTGTGCCTTGGGTCCTTTTGAGTTATCAGATCCTGCCAGACAGCGGAGATACTCTCGGCGTTCTGTCTCTCCATCACCGGGGTTAACTGCGTTGCCCTCAATATTTACGCCCCGGTCATTCCCCATGGGCAACATTACCGCTAACGCTGTCATCTCCAAGCATGCCATTGGCTCTACAGCCAACCACTTGCGTGTTGCGAGTCACACGTTTCAAAACATAATCCCGCTTACGTCTTCATGGTTCCAGTTTGGTCATTCAACTAATGCTAATTTGCAGACGAAAAATGGGAATCAATACCGTGCCATCGCTGTCTATACACACAACACCTCTGTCCTCTCTCCCCCAATCCGTTTTTGTATTAGTCGCACCATTTCGTGCCCCTCCCCGTACATCCCTTAAATTGTTGAAACCTGGTATACTTTATGTGTTCTTCTTGCGCGCCTCGTTGTACTCCTCGTCTTCGCTCTCGTCGGCACCCAGCTCCATCTTGTGATCCCCGCTCTTCCTCCGACGAAGCTTCATGGCTTCGCGGATCTTCCTGCTAGCCTCGTCAAATCCGCCAGCAGAATCCAGTGTCGTGAAGCCACTGATGGGGAAACCGCCCGAGTTGAGACCGCCACCACTGCTGCTGCTGCGACTTCTGGACCGGGAAGGAGGCCGCGTAGAGAAGATTCCAACACCGCCAATGTTGCTGTACGACTCGTTGCGGGGCAGACCGCGGCTGGACTGTGTCGTCGCCCTCCTCGCGGAGGGCGGGGTAGCTGAGTCGTAGGCGCTGGATGCGTCGCTGTCGCGGCGCGCCGGAGGAGTGCGCGGTCTGTACGGGTCGGCGACCAGGCGCGTCTTCTCAAAGTCGGGGAACATCTCGGGTCCGAGAGTGTTGATAAGATCAGTAACCTGGACACTGAGCTCCGCCCGCTTCGCACGGAGCTGGTGGATGTTGTAGCTGGACGTAGGGTTCAGGCACAGGACCAGAGGCCTCAGTGACTTGAAAATGTCCATGCCGACCTCGCCGAATCTCAACGCAGCGAACGTAATACCCACCATCAACGGCCACATGACAAGATAGGTCGTCCACCAGGGCACCCACTCGGGAACGCGTCCCCAGAGATGGTCTGTCCACACCTTGTACGTGACAATGGCCGAGTAGAAGTGGTACAGCGTAGGGGCGAGGAAGATGGCCACGAGAAGCTTCCAGGTCGCCATGACGTCGCGTCCCTGGACCTTGACTGTCGAAGCAGCCAGTGCCTGCTTCGCCTTACGAACGCTAGTGACCTTCGATGCAATGAAGACGGGGGCAAATAGCACCAGGCCAGGGAGCACGCCAACCAAGAGGACCAGAAGCTTCGCGATGCGGTAGAAGAGGGTGAAGATAACCCTGGGGGTAGACATCTTGGCGTACTGGACCTGGTGGTCGCGGAGGTTGACATAGCGGAGCTGCTTGTTGTATTCCTTGACCGACTTCATCACGTCCTTGATGCGCGGGTCGTCCTTGTATCGTTCGTATCCCAAGGCGAGTCTGCGGTTCAGCTCTACCACCACAGGCAGCGGAAGCTTCTTTCCGGTGGGGTTGTAGAGACGGCGAGCGGCCTGGAGCATCATCAAGGTGTCGTAGTCGGGCGTGGAGACGGTGACGGCGCTCAAGGACTGGTAGACGGTGTCGAGGAGCTGGCCAATCGCCCCTCTTCTCTGGTTGTTCTTGTACATGTCCACCAATTGAGGGGGGATCTCGATGGGGGGACCGAACTCGATAACGGCGCGACTGCGGAACTTGTGGGCATGGAAGTAGTTCATGCCAACGGGCACGATCTTCAGGCCACAGTCGGGAGACTCGGCAAGAGCACCCAGAGCCATGATGGCGACACCGGCCTTCAGGGGTAGCAATTCGGTACGGTCGTGGCTTCCGCCCTCCGGGAAGATACCAACGCAGCCGCCGGACCTGAGGCGGTTGAAGACGGCCTCGTAAACCTTGGTCTGGTCGATGTGGGGGGCAAGCTTGTACTTGGTGCCCTGGAAGCCCTCGGCGCAGCCCTTGATGTTCTTGTTGGTGAAGTTTCCATTCTCGTCGATATCATCGCGGCCAGTCAGCTGTTCCATGGGCAGCTTGCCCTTGAAGGGGCGCTTGAGCCGAATTTCCTCGGGGCCAATGATTTGCGCAATATCCACACTGGCGCCGGTCTGCTTCTTGGCAGAGGGCAAGAAGAGCATGCCGTGGACCTCACCCTCGCCCTGGCCGAACTTGGTGCCGACGCCGCGGATGAGTGTAGGGTCATTGATGGGATCCGGGAGGTAAATGACACCGGAGGCGGGCTTGGCGGCATCCTGGGCGCGTCCAACGGGAACGGAGCCGACCTGGCGCGAACCCCAGCCGATGAATCCATGGACAGATTTTTGGGCGATGAGCAGGGAGACTCGGCGGCCGGCTTCGTGGCGGAGGGTGCGCTGGAGGATCAGAGCATCGACAAACTGCGAAGCGAAGAAAATCGGTTAGCATGTGATGGACGAAAACTGGGGCAGGTGCAGGGATCATGAAGAGATCATTCTCGAGGGCTCAAGCTGCAGCGCGCGGAAAGTTGCAGAGCTACGGGCTGCAATGAAGTGAAGCTATCTGGTCAAGCGTATCCGGGTGGAAGACTCTAGACCAAAGACATCGGGGAGGTCGCATGAACCACCCTGACAGCGAGGACAACCGGAACGACAGGGAGGGGGAGTCACCAACCTGATTCGCGTGAGGCGCGGCGACGAAGAGGATAGGGCCCGTCTTGGGAACCTTCCAGGAGCCTCGAGGGTGAACCTCGCGGAAGAAGAGGTCGACGAGGACACCAAGAACCCAGAGGAAGAGGTCGTACTTCCAGTTCACCATGGGATAGAGCTCCTTTGGTGGGGTCGGGTTCGACACGCTCTGCGGCGCCGCAGCGGCGGCCGTTCCAGGATGGTCGGGCATATCTGCGACAGCGCGTGTATTCGTATGATTTGTATTCGGCGAGGGGAGCCGATATATGAAAAAGACAACGGAAGAAAAACTCTCGTGCGCGCCGGTGGTTCGCTCGAAAGTTGCGCCACTCCCTTAGGCTATCATCCTCGGTGGTGCGGGAACCTTCGGGCTGGGCGGCAGTGACAGCGGGCGACGACAGATAAGTATTCGAACCCGTATCAGTCGTCAGAAAAGCAAAGGCAACCAGCGGCAGGGGCGGCGAGGTCGACAAGAGGCGGGTGGAGGAGGGGAGAGCGGGCGACTGTCAGCGCCGTCGTCTGGTGATGTTCGCGACAGGCGATGGACAGGAGACGGGGACGTGGAAAGAAAAGAATCAGCCAGGGCACACGGGAAAGTGACGAAAGGGAAGTTTCCCCAAATTATGGGAGGGATGTGGCCTCTGGCGACCAGGGAATGCGCCGATCAAATTAGGCCCGAAGCCAATTGGTCCCGGTCCGGGGGGCCCCTCTTGGTGTGCCCTTCTCTTTTTGGACGCCTCTCTTCAGAAGGGGCCTTTCCACTATCCACCTGCTCTTCTTGTCTCTTCGCTGTTTTTCTGCCTGCTTCCGAGACACAAATCACGCGTGTTGGGCGTCTTCCTTTTTTCTTTTTCTGCCTCTTCCTCTGCTGAATCTTGCTAACGGCCAGCCTCACACGACCCTTTTCTAGGTACTGAGTACTGAGGCTTATCTCTGCAGCAAAAAGCCCGGATCATCTCATCAGCGCTGAACAATGCGGGGGAGCTGAACTAAAAATACGGAGAAGCTCCCCCCCAGAAGTCGGGTTACAACATGCACGCGAGAAAGCTGGAGGCGAATTGGAGACACGCCAGGATCCTGCTGCTAGCTACATCACTACCTACTGCTACTAAGTACGACAGTGTACCCCTCATTCTCAACCGTTACCTTTTCATGCATTTTGTTGGGACGTCGCAGACTCGTTGCTTGCTTGGTTTGCATCATTCAACAACTACGCAGCTGCAGTCCCCCAAACAGGCCACCAATTCCGCATCCCGAGAGTTGTCGCGAGCATCACCCTCCGTATGCCCGTCATTCGGCTACGGAGCGGCACACACGTAACCTCGGGCTGCAAAACACGCGCCCGCCCGCTCTGAATCACTTGTCTGCCGTGTCTGGAAACGGCCCTGCACCTGATTGGACGATCCTCCCGTCTGCCTTCCCCGTCTGTGCTGCCATTGTTCTCCTGCGCCATCATTTGCAGCTAGATCCTGCGCCTACGCCTGCGTTAAGGCTGCGAAGAATACGCCGCGAGGTCATTAGTACGTCAGACTTGCGTGCCAGGGGCCGCACAATCGCCAACGGCCCTGCGTTAGACTTGGCGTGCCTGGTCGTGTTCTACAATGTGGTTGGCTGTGCCATCCGGCCAGAGATGAACCTGTTTTGCTAGCCTATGCTGCTGATGTTGGCCAATCTACATGTCGAACCACATAGGTTGATCAAAGCTATGGAAGGGCTAAGTAAAATGAACATTGACCTCGCATGCGTCCTCGACCCATGTCTTGGCGTGAGATAAAGGAGACTCAACGTCCATAACTCTCGTTGGATGCTTAGTCGAGCTACATGCACCGCTATTGTTGAAGCTAGACTAACTATCTGGGCACATGTTTCTAGTAGGATACATTTGGCTAGTTATGTGCACATGCTGCGTGATGGGAGGTGTTTCCTTTTAACTTTCTATTTTGACCATTTCATTATAGATTCACGTTGGCTGGCTGGCCTGCTGGCTTATATATGTGCGGTAGGCCGCTACATGTCCAAATCAGATGTGCGGGTCGCTCTCTCAGGAGGAACATCCTTCAAAAGTCTCATTCTTGATTCCTGTTTGATAAAATGATGCGCAATCAGGTGCCTCTTGATCCCAGAATAAGGAAGATGGACCAATGACCTTGCGTGGTCAAGGGGGCATCGACGCAAAACGTAAATCACAACAAATGCGTCTGGTTTCGTTATCGTTCATCGTCCTCTGATATGTAGGGGTATTCATGATGAGAAATCATTGAGCTCGACGTCCAGCACCTACTACGAGCCTCACACGTTCCGCCTGAAACCTGTTCCTTGAAGTCATCATATCATACGACAATCTCATGTTCGCGAAACTCCCGATCCGCATTGTCACTCAACATGAATTGGGTCTGTCAAACTAAAAAGAGAAGCTCAAAGGCCCCTTTTAACGAAGCCTCGCTCCTGTCTTCCTAAAGGCTACACCGTGACCTCCCTTGTGGAAAAGCATCACTCAAGAGCAACGTGTTTTTTTTTTTTTTTTCAGATTTGCTATAACTGTGTAATTCTTGAAGTCTGTTTGACGGAACAGAAATCACCGCGCATTTCAGATTGGAAGGCTCGTGAATAGCACTGACAACGGCATCCGCAGCCACAGCCACCAAATCTCATTAGGAACGTATCAATGGTGTCAAACTCACCGGCGATATTGTCGGGTATAATCCTGCTATTATTAGTTCCGTATATATCACGAGTAACAACCGCGTGGGCCACATCATCTTATACAAGCAATGCATAATCTCATGCCTCGTGGCGCGTGGGTAGTCACAAACGGGGCCACTGAGGCAATAATGAATTGGAACCGATTGATTCTCTGTGAGATGAAGGACCAACTGATTCTCTGTCAGATGAAGTACAACCTGACCGCAGTCGTTGAATTTGAAACAATCCCATCGGACTTCCACGCTGACCTGAGTTGACGGGGAGGTGTGCCTTGAGGAAACTCGCCAAGTCTCAGCTTTTCTCCCCGATATTAAAATGACCAACATGTCGAGAAGAAACCCAGTCCAAGCGCGGAATTGAGAGGTTTGCCTTCTCTTACAAATGTATCTCCTTGGGCGATCTCCTTCGGATATGTCCGTCAGACCGAGACAAAACCCGGGTCTAGGGCCCATTCATTGGAGATTGCAACGTCCAGTTTCCTTGAAGTTACTGATAGTCATTTCCCCTTGGCTATCTATTCAAGGAAGTATTCAGATAGATCAAGGTGCATATAGACTAGGCACTGCACCTCAGTAGTTACTCTAAGACCATAGTGAATTCAGCGGTATGCGTAAAACCCCAGATAACTGGCAGGATGTGGAAATGTTCATTCTCTTTGCCAGATAGCCGATGTTGAGCATTTAATCATGAACTTATAAACCCCTCAGAATCGACTTCGTATGGTTCTCCAAGGACCAAGATTGAAACAAGCACGTCCAGTCGTCAGCGATTGCGCATAATGCAAACGTATTTAAAATCAGGGTTTGGGCTCCGTCTTAATGGCTTCAACGCCCAAATGTATGCTTCGTCTTTTCTCAGTGGATCGAACGCATTCTCCAAAATCCAAGACGATTGTAATTCGAGAATGTTGCAAGCGAGCCTGACAGATGGCATGTCTCGTCTCGACTCTCGAGGGCTCGTCGTCACTCACTTCCTCTGTATGTGAGACGAATACTTCAGCCTAGCGGGCAACACGTAACACTTGTGTCTACTGACCTGTTCGAGGAGATTCCTCATCTTATTGATAGAATGCCATAAATTAAGTATGCCTCCAAGGCTGCATCAGTGATCACAAACAAAAAGAGAATTTGGCGCGGGCTGAGGCCGAAGAGAGCGCACCATTCAGACTGTAATATATACTTGGTGAAATAATCTCACAGTCCCATTGTTCTCAGTACTAGTTCTAGGCGGATGTAGTCGCTGGTTACATGACTAGGTACCTGAGTGGCAGGATGCTACTGAGAAAAGTCAAACAAGCTTGTTCTTGCCTTTCGAGCACTCGTCATCATGCATTAGCTAGCGGTCTGCGACATGGCTTAAATCTGCTACTTTGAAGGTATCTGTTGTCTTTGGTCTCTTCTTCCAAGTTATTCGTGCAGATGAGGCCCAGAAGATGTCCTCGCCGCGACGTGTCAGCGGGGGTGTTGATACCTAACTCGTCAAGGTACTGGTGAACATGATATGGTAATCACCTTGAAGCCACCCTAACCTTGAAAAAGTAGAGAGGAGGAAGACGATTGGCGCCGTAACATTGGAAAGCCACCGGTATATAAAGATGTCAATTTTTGCTATCCGGGCGGATGGTGACAATGAATAACAGTATTAAAGATTTTGTAGGTAACACGACGAAAACGACGACTGTAGCAATAACTAAATAGCTTGTAGATAAGAGAGATGCGGTTTGAATTAGTCTGTCCACCTAACGAGTGTACCCGCCCGGATAGCAAGATCCCTTCTAAAAATATATCCTGCCGCTTGACCTCCGGCCCCGATCCCGAATCCGCGGGGCGATCTCGGGGCACACGGCAAGCTCGCCGCCACCACTTGACAGAAAATTTAGAACAACGCCGCTCGATGACGCTCATGCTATTACTAAACCCCGGCCAAGATTCGGGGCCGAGGGATTCTGGCCGACGATCCGCTATACTGAACCGTCAACCCAATTGCTCCTGAGCAACTGAGCACCGACATGGCACAAGCACCGCGTTCGTCCTGACTGCCTCCCTCGAAGGAACAATCCCTCCGGGCGGGAGTTCGGCGACCGTTCCTCGGCACGGACGAACGAACTCAACGTCGATGCACATCACCGCCACTCAGTCAGGATCTCAAAGTCCTCAGATCCATCGGTGCTCCCTCGCCCCTTTCCAAGTAAACCACCCCCGCGAAGACTCTTTCCCAGCATCTGTTCTCACCCCCCGCTGACCGTGCCTCCCGAAGTAGCATCGCCGCGCAACGGCACGGTCGGCGCATGGTACCCAGCTCGCCCGCCCAAGCTTGCGTCTTTCCATCCGGACGTAGTAAGCAATCCAAACCTAGTCACAACGCTACCCAGCCCCTGAAAGCTATGCATGGCAAGAAAAAGCAGAAGACGCATTGCATGAGGTGTACAGCCCTATTTTTCCTGCAACCTAAGATGTCTGACCTTTTTCGTTCTCACATATCAGATCAATGGGGGGGCTATCTGTCCCGGCGCGTACCGAGTACACTATGCAAAGAGCTTACGTGCATATCGAGTCCAAGCTTCATTGGAAATGCGTGTGCTCTTCGTCAGTGCTCGCTCCCCATGGTTTCTTTTTTTTTTTTTTTTGGTTCCTGCCGTGGGCGCACACACCAGGAAGCGGATGTCATGGCCTAAGTTACTAGAGCATGCCATAGTGGAATATGCTCCGCGGGGTGGTAGATCTCACCCCTCCCTGCGCGCTCCATCGACTTCTAGGCCCCGAAGCTATCGTCAAGCCCTCCATAAATCTTCTCGCATGGTTCCCTTGCATTAATCTACCCGGGGGGGTAGTAATCTGCCCGAGGGAACATCCTTGCTCCAGACTTGTGACAGCAAACAAATGCCCCTCATCACTACACTCACGATACAGTCACCCATAACCAAGCATGAAGTCAGACCCCGCATGATGCGCTGTAAACAATAGGATAGTTGTCTTGGTATATCAGAAAAAAAGGAAGGACAGGCATCTAAATGTCTATCAACGCAGCCTCCCCATCCTTGGCCATCTCGTCCTTGGCCCGCTGAATGACGTCAACCCAGTTAGGCGGCCTGCACCGCTCCTTGGCAAACAGTTCCTCGGCGTCAAGCCCGAACTCGAGCAGGCTGTGCTCGTCCGTCCACTCGCCCATGCCCATCAGTCCGACGGGGATCTTGCCCTCGGTATCGGGCCCGGCCTCGCTGCCGCCGCCGGGCCGGTCGTGCGGCACGACATAGCCCGCGGGCACCGTGACGCCGGGCAGCCCGCAGAAATTGCCCATCCAGACGTACTCCATGCTGCGGATGGTGCGATCGCCGTCGGAGAGGCCGTGGGTGAGCTCCGATTTGGACATGATGGGCCAGCCGGCGCAGGCGGTGGTGGGCGTGACGATGATCATGCCCGGGTACGTCTGCCAGAGGTGCGCGAGGTGCTGCATCAGCAGGCCGCGGAGCTTCTGGGCGAGGAGGTAGTCCATGGCGGCGGTGACGCGGCCGATGGCGAGGAGGATGCGGTTGCCGTGGGTGAGGTTTTTTGTCTCTGGGAGGAGGGTGACGGCGTCGGTGAGGACGGTCATGGCGTGGGCGGACTGGCCCTCGACGAGGAAGGGGATGTCGATGGGAACGGTGGCGTAGCCGTGGCGCGAGACGAGGCGGGCGATCATGGAGCGGCACATGCGCTGGATGGCCGGGTCGGCCTGCGCGAACCAGGACTCGGGGACGCCGAGGATCTTGCCGCGCTTCTCGGAGGGGGAGAGGACGAAGGGGGAGGCCTGGATGAAGTTGGAGTCCGGGTGCGGGGCGCCGATGGTCTCGAAGCAGGTGGCGAGGGACTCGATGTCCGCGGCGATGGGCCCGTTGACGGCGCACGAGGTGGAGTGGTTCGGGCAGGGGTGGAAGGAGGTGCGGCCGTGTGTGGGCTTGAGGCCGGAGACGCCGCAGAGGGACGAGGGGATGCGGATGGAGCCGCCTCCGTCGGGGCCGAGGGCGAAGGGCACAAGACCGGTTGCTACAGCGTAGCCGGCGCCGGACGAGGAACCGCCGGTGTAGTAGCCTGCGTTGTACGGGTTGCGGGGTGTTCCGTAGATTGGGTTGTTGCCAGTCGTGTCTTGAGCAGTTAGTACCGTTTAACCAAACAAGGGGGATATGTGCCTACCGAGGCCGAACTCGTGCATGGAGAGCTTCCCAAGAATGACAGCACCCGCAGACTCCAGCTTCTTGACGCACCAGCTGTTGATCGACTGGCCGGGCTCGACTTGCGTAGTGTAGTCGTTGCGAGAACCGAGGCAAGTCCGGTACCCGTCTATCTCGTACTCATCCTTGACCGCCGTCGGGACGCCGTCCAAGGGACCTAGCGGCTTTCCCTCCTTGTACCGCCTCGTCGAAGCCTCGGCAGCGGTCAGGACCTGGGTGACCTTTGTGTCGAACCACGCGATCGAGTGCTCGCCTGGCGGGGCGGTGTCGCGGCGGATCAGGGGCAGAATGGCGCGGGCGACGGCGAGTGGCGTGACCTCGCCCGAGAGGTACATCTCGTGGTAGTCGGCGGCGGAGTAGTACTTGAAAGGGCGCGGCTTGGACTTGACGGCGCTCTCGCGGTGCAGGACGGCCGGGTCTTTCGCCTCGTCCATGGGGAAGGGCAGGACGGTTGGGTCGTAGCGCGGTTCCGCATCCTCAATGTGTTTGCGGATCTTCCGCACGCCGCCAAAGCCCGCGTTGCTCCATATGAAGGCGCGGACGAACCAGACATATTCCATACTGTGACGGTCAGGGGCTTGAACGTGCCATGACGCGTGACGGACTTACACCCATGCTGCCACAACCAAAAACCAGCCCTTCAGGGGCGGGTTGTTTCCTCGCTCATTTTTATACGGAATGGGTGGCCTGGCGATGACGAGTCAGTCTACTGCGCTTCTATACGATCTTGACACGAACGGGGGCTTGTGCATCGCGGCGAACACATGGTCAAGACCGGCGAAGCCTGACACGAGACAGAGGCGAACGAGACAACTTACCCGGCTACAGGCAAAGGGTAATTGATGAACTTCTTTCTGACTTCAGAGCTCATGTTGGACCTCTTGCGGACCGAGCTGGGAGGGGAGATGGAGCCGAGTCCGGCTGCGTCGTGAGGGGGTGGTCGTTGGGCTTCAGGATCAGACTCCAGTGTTGCCGATGAACATGGCATGGTGGCTTCGATAAGGCTGGGCGCCCGCGATGTGATACTCTGAGACGGATGGGCGATCCGGACCGGGACAAGCTTATATACCTTAGCTATAGCGAGCTTCCTGGTTGGAGCTTAATGCGATGGTAGAAGGGGAAAAGAAAAACCAAGGTGGATGGGACGCGGGCTGACGCTGGGATGCAGGTTGCGCCGGGGCCTTCCTCGTCTGCGGATGCCGGGCTCGACCATGCAACAGGTTTGCGCCTGGGCCGTGTGATGCTCGCCACGAACCAACCGCCAGGGAGGGGCGAGTGGGAGGGCCGGATGGACAGGGGCAGTCTCTCCAACGGTCGAGGCCGTCTGATTTTGGGGATCCAATCGCGGGCAAGGGGTCGGACGGGCAGGATGGCAGCGTTGGAGGCGTCGTCCAGTCCGGAGGATGGCGGCCGGGACGATCAGCAGGAACCGTCAGAGTGTATACGGTATGCCGGCGGCGGTGGTGGTGGGCTGTTACTATGTAAAGCTGCTTCCCGGGTAGATGTGAAAGTGAAGCTCTAGGGATGTGTTCATGCTGATGCAGTGAAGACGAGGCTGGGTGTTGCGTGTTCGAGTTGACTTTTTGATGCTTGAGTTCGGGATCCTCGGCCGGCCGCATCGGGAAATCCCTGCTCTTTGGACGTGCGGCGGTACCTTTTTGGACTCCGCGGCCTCGGTATGGGCCCGGATAACCTAGGTGATGAGGTGAGCGAGCGACTGCTAGACCGCAAAAGTACTGAGACTGAGCCTCTGGAGTCGAGGCGGGCCCAGAAGGTCATGTCATGCAAGGGAGATGAGTTGAGGCGACGTGAAGGTGTGTATCCACAGAGGTTAATGACTGGCGTGAGCTTGTTCGGGTTTGGCTCTCCCGCTGACGAATGTCCGGCGATCGCAGTAAGTGTCTGTCTCTCTGTACTCGTGGGTGAGCTGCATGTCTCACTGGGAAAATAAACACGCGGCGCATTGCATCTCAGCAGATCTTCGTCCGGTGACAAGCTTCCATCCAAGGACAGGGACGGAGGCAGAGACAGACGTGGAAGGCGGCATTGGTCGCGGCAGTGAAACCGTGAAACAACCAGGCACTAGGGACTAGGCACACGGCAGCGACGGATCTCGCAGAGGTCTCCCTGCCGCAGAGCCGTGATCGCCGCCGTTGTTTCTTGTCACCTTGTCTGCGGAGGCTGTGAAGTGTGAAGTGGTGTGTTGTAACTAGCAGGTATGGGCAAGGTAGGTAGGTACCTGGGTAGTATCCAATAGATACCAACCATCTCAGCCGCCCGTCCCAAAAAGAAGAGAAGTGCCGCAGACACGCGACACGCGCTGGCCATTTGGAGCGTTGCAGTTCCAGTTGCAGTTGCAGTTGCAGTTGCAGTTGTAGCTGCCCAGGTGCTGCGTTTGTTTGCCAGAGATTCAATTCAGTGGACATGGGCGCCGGACGAGACGATCAACTGCTGCTGATGCTCGGCCTCGGGACAGGGCCCGCTAGCGTTGCACTGCCTTACCTAAAGCCAAACGGGAACTTCTCCATAAAAGCGGGCCACTGACGTCGTGCCACGGTGCACCTGAGAGAAACACTCCGCGAGCTGGTGATTGGACGCCGCATTGTTGGCATCAGCCACACCCTTGGCCCCATAAGCCACGTCCTGTACACCAGCCACAACCTCCGCACGTGCCATGGCGGGGCTTCTCAGTCTGAAGAGTGTGGCAGGTGCTGATAGCGGCGGCGTCTTTTCCTCCGTGCTGCTGAGACTCATCGAGGCGACCTAAGGCAATGACGGCGTGACCCATCCTCCTGGAACCAGCAGAGTCATTGACTTTCTGCCCTGAGCAAATGGGACTGTGAAAACTTGCACCTCGACTTCAACACCCCTATGAATCATCGACGTCTTCCGACAGCGCGTGTCTGAGATTGCCAGTGTCCTGGTAGCGCGAGTCCAGCTCAAATTTCGACGTCTGCACCCACAACCGGAGAAAGCCCCGCAGTGTCCTTCTTTGCCGGCGTCAACCCAACCATCAAAACCCCAAACAACCTCGTCGCTGTCCATTGCTATTTGCTGTACCTGTTTCGCATCGCACTACGGCCACGGCATAATCGCTCTCCGTCGCCATCGGCCATTCTCTATTGTCTTGGCCTGACCAACCCAGTGAAACACCAGCGCCCTCTCCACCTCAGTATGATTAGCTTGCTTCTTTGGATTTCGCGACAATACCTCGAACCCTGAAGCCTGCCTGTATCCAATGGCATCATCATCAAAACTCGACGACCTGGTGGTAAGTTCCCCTTGGCTGATGCATGCGTACTGCTAGCCACAAACACCTTCTAGACCATTGTTAACCGCATTTCAGGCGGAGTTTCCCCTCCTAGACCCCACAGTTGTCATTGCAATCGCAAGTGAGCTGGACCTCAGCGATGCCGGCCAGCTCAACGACGTCCGGGGCATGCTGCAGAGCCTTGCGCAGGATGTTCTGGCTGAAGAGGCCAGCGGCTTCAACGCCAGCGGTGTTCCCGATGCTATCAGCTCTAATGACGCTGGCACGGATACCCGAGACAGCTCGACCAACATCTCTGACGGTCTCCACCTGAGAGATTGTGACTCTGCGAGGACCGGCGTCACCAGCCCTCCTCCCCCGGACGAGCTGGAGTATGACGTCCCGCGCATCAAGACCTTTGACGGCGACTCGGAGCAGGAGAAGCTGCTGCAGCTTCAGGACATGTTCTCCGACCTGAAACCCCACGACGTTAGCTTTGCTCTCAAGAAGGCACAGGGCGATTTCCAGTCCGCTCTGGAAACGTTGCTGAACATTCAGTTCCTTGAGTCTATCGGCGAGCGGCCCAAAGGCGTTGATGGGTTCTTCCAGCCAGAGCAGTCGAAGCCATCCGGCAAGAAGAAGGGCAATAACAAGAAGAAGAAGGGCTTGCGTACTGATCTCTCGTCGAGCTCAAGCAGCATCAATGACAGCTCGCCTAACAATGAAGACAATGACAGTGAGTTGAACAGCATATCGATAGAGGGAGGGCTCAAGCTGACCTATCCCAGGAGTTGAGAAGATCCTTTTCATCGTGGAAAAGCTGGACCTGCCCTTCGAGGAAGTCTCTGACGTGTTCGATTCCCACAAAGGATCCGTCGAAGGCACCATCATCGAGTTCCTGGAACGGTACATCAAGCAAGGGGTAGTCGTCGACGACAGTGACAGTACCTACGGAAAGCAACATATACACGAGTTGAAGAAGCAGTACCGCCACATACCGGAAAGTCTGCTGTCCCCGCTCGTCGAAGTCACCCGGAGTGACCACCAATGGACCGAAGAAGTTGCTGCCTTGTTGAACCGGTATTTTGGCAAGCTTCCAGCGCAGCGCTTGAACGTCAGCTACAAACTGACCCCCCTGGTGAATGAAGAACTGGAGGGCTCGTCGGAGGGCTGGCAAAAGGTTGCATCGCCAAAGACGTCACTCATGTCTCCAACCGGGCGACCGCTCAACAGCCCGACGCTCATGAACAGCCCAACATTCGGGCCCCGCACTTACAAGCAAGCAATGGACACCGCCGGAGTTTACCGCGATGCTAGCACCCATTCGTTCAGCACTGCTGGCCAGGCCTACAAGAAGGGTCACTTATACAGACAGGCAGCAGGATTCTTTGCCGAGCGCGGCCGCGAGGAAGCAAGAAGCTTCGCCAAGGCCAAGAGCGCTGCTGCCGACATACACGTCGGCAGTACGCGCACCGCAAACGAAATTGATCTGCACGGTGTGGAGGTGGCCGACGGTGTCCGCATCGCACGGGAGAGCGCTTGGGACTGGTGGAACAACCTGGGGGAGTACAGGGCGCGAAAGGCTCAGGAAGGCTTCACGATTGTCACGGGCCGCGGCCTCCACAGCGCCGGAGGCGTCTCGCGACTGAGGCAGGGTGTTATCGCCGCCCTGGTCAATGACGGGTGGAAGGTCTCGGTCGGGACGGGCAGCTATCGCGTAACCGGGCGACGGTAGCGATCGGTTGGAGCCGATTTGGACAGCGGTTGGCTTGCTTGCGTCACCAACATCTGCATGCGAGACGCTCGGAGACTTTTTGGGCGCAGGCAACAGCATTAATGCCCTGAAACTCGCATATCCCGCCGGGGCCCGCATGGTTAGAAAAGAGAAGGGATATTGAGCAGCGTTTGTTTTGGGCACGACGGTTGCAATTTTTTTGATGTCATCAGCAAAGATACCACCGGGTTACGACAGTTAGAAGGAGGTGCATACACTGGGAAAGATGGACTACATTGAGCGGATATACTTGGAAGATGCCTTTACAGATGGAGTCAATGGGCTTGACAGCAGATCTGTATGAATGTATTGGTTCCCATTGTCAACAGCGATGCACCTCTTTGCTCTCCGCCTTACAAGCCTTGATCATCACTTTTTCAGCCTTATCTCAAGTCCTTTCGACTCCTCCAGGATTCGCTCAGCAAGTGACTCTGCCTCTTGCTCAAGTACGCGTGTCGCCTCCAAACGTTACTTGGCTGAAAATGAGGCAAAGCAGGGGGGACTTTGGTTGTCAATCACCACACTAACTTGCCTCCCACGAAAACAGCACAGAGTATTCTCACCACCACCACCATCACCACCACAACGCAGCCCATATCACACTCGACCGCTTAGGCGCGACAACCAGCGTCAAACTATGGCGTGAACGAAAAAGGGTCGCTCGCCCCCTTGCACCTCCCAGCACCCCGCACCCGCCGCCCCGCGTCCAATAAGCGACGTGCGCCGCACCAACAACAACACAGGGAACACTGCAGGAGGGGGCTGTTTGCACGTACTCCAGGCACCGAGATTCCACAGCACCTCACTGGCTGCAACCTCCACACCCCAAGCTTTCGACGACATGTTTCCGACAGAGTGGTGCAGCCAAGCCGGGCGAAAGATGCGGCTCTCTCTCTCTCTCTCTCTCTCTCTCTCCTGCATTCCTCGCTTGCGGTTCCGACTTGTTCGACGGGAGGGGAGGGGCTGGGGGTTTTAGTCTGGAACTGGGGGGCACTGCCCAGCTTGCCTCCTTGGAAGGACTTTGGTTGCCTTCCCTCCATCTACGTGTTTGAAACGCCGTACTTGAATCGCAAAGCCTCAGTGATGTGAGAGGAATCTGGTATATAACCAGTCCACCCGCCGCCTGTGTTCATCAGATGAGTCCGTGTCAATGCATAACCAGCTCAACAACTCCATCCTCCCATCATCCACCCAGGACAACTACCCTTACCACCCGATCGACATCGAAGCCACCAGAGAATCATCCATCAAGTGTCTCGGCACATACAAAACCATGGCCTCGCCGACATCCACCTCGCCCGCGCCCGCGCCCGCGCCCGCACCCGCCGCCGCCGTCTCCCCTCGGCCGCTGCACCCCCACGTCTACCGGCCCACCACGCCGCCCTCCCCCGCCGCCCCCGCCCCGTCCCAACCAGCCGCCCACTTCGTCCTCCGCACCGTCGCCATCCTGCGCCGCCTCGCCCTCGTCTTCGCCGTCGTCCTGCTCATCCTCGAGTTCGGGGGCCGGCGGCACTACTCCTTCACGACCTTCTTCATCGTCGTCGCCTTCTTCCAGCTCTTCTGGCTCGCCCTCTCGCTCCTCTCGGAGATCCTGCCGCCGCTACACCACGGGCGCCGCAAGGGCGTGACGCTCGACTTCGGCGTCGTCAAGTGCATCTTCGGCCGCAGCGGGTACCCGGACGACAGCGACGACGAGGAGGCCGGGGGCATGCTGCTCATGGGGTTTGCCGGGGACGTGCCGCGCAAGTGGAACCGGCGGGATCTGCTGTTTTCGGTGGTGGACTTGGCGCTCGGGTCGACGACGTTTGGGATCGCGGTGACGAATGTGAAGGGCGGCGGGATGTGGTATGCGTGGGAGACGTATCACACCATTGGGGCGATTGCCATGGTTGTCGCGTGAGTTTTACCCCTATCCCGTAATGTGTAAAGGGACTGTTGAGGAGAAAAAATGGTGATGATGCTGACTGGCAGGGTGGGAACAGATCGTTCGAGTTTGTGATTGCCGTGGCGCAGCAGGTTCCCCTCCTGAAGCGGGCCAGGATCCGGACCTCGCATGATGATGAGGGCGATGAGGATGCCGGGTCGCACAAGTACCGCATCCGTCTGCCCGAGAGCCCGGAGAGGGGCAGGCCTGCCATGTCTGTCGCTTCTCACACGGCGATCTGATGTTGACCATGACTGTGACGGTCTCCACCACAAGAGAGCATTCAAGCCGAGAAGAGGATGCTGTATCCAAGACAAGTGCCATCTGGACAAGTAGACAAGGTGGATGGAAGGGTGTGTGTGCCGGCAGTGCGCAGAGATCCTTCCAAACCGTCTATAGTTCTATACTCTACATCTACCATGAACAATGCAAACAAACCCCCTCGCCCATCTCTACTGCGCCAGACCCCTTTTAACCGCGACGCCAGCACCGCACCGCTCCCAAATAGCCCTACTCGTCAGCACCGTCGTGACAAACATCGCGACCCCAACAGCCCCGGGCCCAATCTGAACCCACCCCAGAATGACGCCCGGAATGAGACAGTCCAGCGTGTCGGACACCACCTTGCGGCCGAGCGTCTTGACCTTGAACGCGACCTGCCTCCGCCACCTCCTCATCCCCTCGCGCCTCTTGACCACCAGCGCCTTCAACCGCTTCCGCTCGGCGTTCAAATCCATCTTCTCCGGCTCCTCCCCCTCCCCCTTCCTCCCCTCCTCCTCCTCCTTGGCTCCCAAATTGTCCGTATCCACCGCAGGACTCTGCCCGGTGCCGTACCCCTCGCCGTGCTGCGGTACCGGCGCGTACGCGAACGCCTTGGCCATCCTCACCACGTTCGCCACGATCCCGCACGCCAGCGCGAGGAACCAGAAGCGCTGCGCCTCCACATTGAGCATCTTCGTGCGCGCGGCGCCAAAGGGCGCGAGGCCGGGCACGCCGAGCAGGTCCGGCAGCGTGAGGGACTCGAGACCGCCGTAGAGGCCGAGGAGGGTGAGCCGGAGGATGTCGAGCCACGTCTCGGCGCCTCTACCCGCGCCGCCGGGGGCCTGAGACTGGGGAGGGATGGCGGTGTAGGGGTTGTAGGACGCGCCGAAGGAGGTGGGGAACCAGAAGAAGCGGATGAAGCGGCGGGGGAGGGTGGGGTGGCCCTTGAGCGGGCCGAGGGCGGCGAGGACGGGGGCCGGGTCCAGGGGCAGGCCTGCTGCTGGGAGGAGGGCCAGCAGGAAGGGGTAGGTTGTCAGGATTGCCGTTAGGGATTGGAGGCCGCGGAGGATGCGTTCGAGGCCGGCTGGGGGAGGATGTTAGTTTTGCGGTTTTGGGGGCAGCTTGGGGGTTTGTGAGGTTCATGAGTGAGTGGGATGAGATGAGATATTTCTGGGTGGGATTGAGGTCTTATTTTAGCATCTGATGGGCTCATTGAGCTTTCAACTGAACCCAAATTCGCAACGTTCGATACGGGTGAAAAAAGAATGAGACCAATTGACTCACCGCTATCCGAGCCAAAGGCGACGAACTGGTCATATTTGAACGAGGTCATTTCGGGCTACCCATACGGTCGGGCCTGAAGAAATCACGAATGAGCTGCAACGGATGCTCCCTCAATCAACCAGACTACTGCTGTGTGACCGATCAAAATCTCATCCGTCGTTCCTGTGAGAGGCGGTCAACTGAAATCTCCAGGCCCCGATGGTCGTTGAACAACAAAGAGGCGCCCCGCCGTGGCCGTGGTCGGAGGGTCTTTGGACCGGGTTGAGCCGAGTTTGAGGGTGTGCGGTGTCCGGCGCTGTGGACCGGGATCCTGGCTGGAGCGGATGCCAGCTGATCAAATGCGGTCCTCTGATTGGATGGTGCGCTTAACGCCGATGGCTGAAGAATGTCGGCAGCAGGCTTGTGTATCCGCGAGTGTGGCTCTTTGATTATGGTCAGGACAGCCATTGTGCACTTCATCATATATGCACCCAGGGACAGGCATGATTTAACGAATTGAAACCACATTGCTGATAGAGTACAAGCCAGGTCTGTCTGAACAAAGGAACGCCTGCGCGTGAGGGCTCTATCACAATGTACGATACTAATATATACAAGCCCTCTGGCGCGAGTCTACTACCATGCGAAACCCCTCAGCCCTTTACTGTCCTGGCGCAACCAACTTGCCCTGGGCCCGGGTATCGGGGTCCCAGCCGCCGGCCAGCGCGTTGGCGCCGCCGTTCTGCTGGGCAAACTCCTCCATCCTCTTCTCGAGCTCGGGGCGGAAATGCCTGATGAGACCCTGAAGAGGCCAGGCGAAAGCCTCGCCGAGAGCTGCCGGTCACGTTAGCATTGGGTCCAGTTAAAGTCATTGACATCATTGACGTCATGGAGGCTAGTCGAACATACCGCAAATGGTGTGGCCCTCGACCTGCTTGGTAAGCTCCTGGAGCATGTCGATCTCGCGCGGCCGGCCGCGGCCCTTCTCGAAGCGCTTCATGATCTGGTCGGTCCACTTGCTGCCCTCTCTGCAGGGCGTGCACTGGCCGCAGGACTCGTGGGCGTAGAAGTGGGAGAGGCGGCTGATGGCGCGGACGACGTCGGTGCTCTTGTCCATGACGATGACGGCCGCGGTACCGAGACCAGACTGGCTGTCCTTCAGGGCGTCAAAGTCCATGAGCTGGTTGTCGCAGATGGTCTTGGGGAGGATAGGGGTGGAGGAACCGCCGGGGATGACGGCCAGGAGGTTGTCCCAGCCGCCGCGGACACCACCGCAGTGCTTGTCGATAAGCTCGCGCAGGGGTATCGACATCTCCTCCTCGACGGTGACGGGGTTGTTGACGTGGCCGGAAATGCAGAAAAGCTTGGTGCCCTGGTTACGCTCGCGGCCGAAGCCTGCGAACCAGCTGCCACCACGTCTGCAGATGGTAGGGGCCACGGCGATGGTCTCGACGTTGGCGACGGTGGAGGGGCAGCCGAAAAGACCGACGGCGGCGGGGAAGGGAGGCTTGAGACGGGGCTTTCCGGGCTTGCCCTCGAGGGACTCGATAAGGGAGGTCTCCTCTCCGCAGACGTAGGCACCGGCTCCGCGGTGGATGAAGACATCAAAGTCGTAGCCGGAGCCGCAGGCGTTCTTTCCGATCAGACCGTCGGCGTAGGCCTCGTTGATGGCGTTCTGGAGGACGGCAGCCTCGTGCACGAACTCTCCGCGGATGTAGATGTAGGCGGCGGTGGCGTTCATGGCTCTGCCGGCGACGAGGCATCCCTCGATGAGCTTGTGGGGGTCCTTTCGCATGATCTCGCGGTCCTTGCACGTTCCGGGCTCACCCTCATCGGCGTTGACGACCAGATATCTCGGCTTATTATCCTTGTCCCAGTCCTTGAAGTTCATAAATGACTGTTTGGCGATGCGTTAGCATCAATTGTGACCCGGCGGTGCCTTCCCTTGATTGCCGCGGCAAATAATCCGCAAGCCAAATCGCTGTGGCGACCTTACCCATTTCAATCCAGAGGGGAAGCCAGCGCCTCCACGTCCTCTCAGACCAGAGGCCTTGACCTCGCCGATGATCCAGTCGTGGCCCTTGAGAATGATTTCCTTCGTCTTGTGCCAATCGCCCATCTTCTTCGCCGAGGCCAGAGACGGGGGCATGCGGCCGTACAGATTCTGGAAAATACGGTCCTGGTCCTTGAGTCCGCCATAGGTTCGTACTGTCGCGAAGTTTCGGGCGGCCTGCGCGGCCTGCGCTGGTAACCGCTTCGGGGTGGCCATCGTGGGCGGTTTGGGGGGAGAGGTCGCGGGTGGATGGGGACGGTTGGGTCGGTCGGAGGATTTCGTCGTCGTGGGAAGCGAAGCTCTGCTGGGCCGGGTCGATGATGCTTAGTTTCTGTTGGCGTTGATTGGCCAATGCGGGTCGCTGAGTCAGCTGGACAGTCACGTGTAGGTCATCCATGCATCAACCGGGGTTATGCACTGGGGAAGGCTCTGGGGAAGAGAAGCTGTCGCTGCCCCACGGCAGTCAGTCACTGTTCATCCATTACGAATTATCGACGCGTCGACAACAGGCATCTTGCAGGGGGCCTGCGATCGTCGCGCAGCTCAAGAATGCGTCTTTTACCGCCACGGACATAGACATCATCTGGGCCGGAGCATCCAGCGCACAACGTTCAACATGTCGTCTAACAAGCGGCATTCTATGCTGCCCGCCGTCTCCAACACCGGCCCGCGACCACCAGTCAACTTCTCCTCCTCCCTCACCGTGTCCGACAGCGCAATTCTTGTCGGAACGCACTCGATTACGATACAATCTGAGAGCGTGCTGCACCCCCGATCGAAGCTCGAGTCTACGAACGGCAGCATCCTGATGGGCCGCCGCTGCATTGTCCACGAGCGAGTACACATCGGCGCAGTTGGAAACGCGGAGGCCAGTGGAGGCATTGCGCTCGGCGACTACGTGATAGTAGAAGTCGGAGCTGTTGTAGAGGCAGGAGGCACAGAAATCGGGTCGGACACGGTGATCGGAGTCCGATCTCGGATCGGCCACGGAGCTATCATTGGCAAGGTTGGTGCGACGCCGTGTATGACAGAAGAGAGACACTGACGGCTGTAGAACTGCACGGTATCGCCCCTCACCGTCATCAAGCCTGGCGAGAAGATTCCCGACTTCACTGTGGTGTATGCGAACGGCCAGAGACGGACGGATCGGCGCGGCGTTGCAGATTTGAAGCACAAGGCGCAGGCGCGGCAGATTGATGTGCTGAGGAGGCTGATACCCAACAAGGCTGAGAAGTGGCTGAGTTAACAAAGTACAATGATGATACCCCGAATTTACGTCGATTGAGCTTGTACTTTGAGAAGACCTTTCATGATGAATTTTAGCTGGCGTTTCTGCGCGGGTACTCATATTCTACACCATCAAACCAGGGACTGAGCGAAGCGGCAACGATAATCACTTGCCACTTAACTATGGCATCGACGAGTCTCCCTACTAGATGAGCTTAGATAGTAAGGAACTACAGAAGTCCAACCTGTGGTTCCTGGCAAGCTTTCCTACCGGAACCTATTTAGATGGAGGGGCTTGGCAGGAGACTCAATGCTTCGTAATGATTGCGTTTGTTTGCTTCTACCCATGCTGGCAGCCGCATGATCCGGAACGCATCACATCCTGGATAACTGACGGCCCGAAATTTTCAGCATTGCGGCTAGACTCTCGTTATCGCAAAAAGAGAAGATGATTTCAGACTTTCCAACAACAGTCAAAGAGGGCAACCTCTTTCGGTCGTCGCAATCAGTTGCCCGCATGACGGAAAGAGGTTGCCTTTGTTGTCACTGTCTCTGAAACACTTTATCTAGAGAGTGGATTAATCTATCGCGGCTCCAGCTGAAGATTCAAGAACACCGTATCCAAACTGTCGGTACTAGTTGCATGCCGCCAATTGCAGGGGCTTAATGATGTTACCAGTCATGTTATGAGGTGGTGTAGTCGTCGGTATGGCCTTGTGTCAGGTAAGGGTCGTCTGTCTTCTTACCGTCATAGAGAGGAAACAGGCCATGTTTGTGCTACGCTATCTAGGCGGGAAATCTAGAGGGGTTTCTACCAATTTTGCAATCGCACGAGAACGAAATGCACTTTAGTGACGACGGAGAATCGTCGAATACACAAGGGTCCCCAAGTCGGCTTCGCAAATACCATGTTGTCTGTGAGGCTCCCGCCGTCAACACAAGCTGTGATGAGTGATGGATGCATGGCTCTCAGTCTTGGCAGCCCTGTGACAGACAGGACGTAACCCAAAATAGCCCCTCCTTTCCACTACGCACGCAGAACCAGGGCTTAGGGGCAGTTCGTCCCTTCTCACGCGCGCAAAGTTTAAATAGACAGCATGACACAGCTCGATCATCCTTAATCTCATAGGGCGCTATGGGCAAGCTCCATCCCGGCCTCCGTAGGCGCAGCTGCCAGCCGCACAAACACGGACGGCCTTCAATCTTAGCATGAGAGCTGAAGAGATTGCAATTTCAAGCAGTCTGTTTAAATCGCACGGTTGACTAATCATTGAGAGCGGGATTGAATTTTCCATGGTGTAGACATCATACGGAATTCGTCAAGATATTCTCACGGGCGCTGGGACCACACTTAGACATTGAACTCTCGAAAGATGCGATGAACTGTTTGAACATGAAATATGGACTTGAACTCACATTATCTACAAGATTAAATCGAACTTCGGTTTCCAGGAAGCCTGTCCGCCGAAGGGGAATCATTGCGCGGCACCATAACCAGCCCATCGATCAAATTTCACGGGAACGCCGCAGGACCTCCTGTCGCCCACTCGTTTTGAATCCGGGGAACCCCTGTCCATCAGGTGGGGGCCTGGATTTAGTGAGGGTGGCAGACCCAGAGAGTGTTGTCCGTCACATCGATAGCCTTGCTGTCGACCTGGTTGCCGCTGCCGTCAAACGGGCACACGCGGCGCAGGCCGCACTTGATATCGCAAGCATCTTCGTTGTCGCCCTTGCAGAGCGCGACCTCGTAGCGGCTGGCGTGGCGGTCGTAGTCCTTCTTGCAGCGGTTGGTGGTGACCTTGTACTGCGCGGCGGGGCCCCATCCGTTCAGGGTCGTGAAACCCCAGTTATCCGTGTCCATGTCGTTCCTGTTGGCGCGGCAGTTCTGGTGCACGGCGACGTGGGTGTAGCCGTTGTTGCGCATGTACTCCTCGGTGTAGTAATCGAGGATGAACGAGTAGGACGAGAAGTCGCCGTTGGCCGGGATGGAGCCCGCAAGGCACTCCGCGACCTTGCGGGTGAGGTATTCCTCGCAGCCGTAGCCCTTGTTGACGGCTGCGAAGTCGTTGTCCGTGGGGGATGACCAGGGGTCGATGTTCTTGTCCGTCACCGTCTCCATGGTGTGCTTCTGGCTCTTCTCTCCAACGAGCCATGTCCACTTGGTGTCCTTTGCGAAGGCCTTGGAGTTGTACAGCATGATGGAGTTGTAGTCAAAGGGGACGGAAGTGTCGGCGCCCTGATCGATTGTAAACTGGTCCAGGTGGTCCTTGTCGATGCGATCAGACAGAATGCGGATGTACTGGTCTCGGTCGGGCCGCTGGTGCTCATGGGTGAGACCGATAACGTGGCCCAGCTATTGTGCGATACGAGTCAGTTGGGTTTTCAGCGAAGCGCACAGGATGTTTGTCACGAACCTCATGGCCTGGAGTGCCAGCTTCCCAGCAAGTCTTGTAGGTGCCTTGACTGAGGAAATCCTCCCAGGCATTGGGGTAGTCGAGGCTCACAATCGTCTCTCCTGAGCCTGGGGAGCCAAGCATCTGCGCAAAGCAGACGTCATCGTACTAGAATGAGAATTGTGAGATGGCGATCTTGAGTTGCTTCGAAACCATTCTTACCTTCTTGAAGCTTACCCAAGCCTCATGGTTCGTCTTGGGAACGAAGCGGATGCATGTGGACTGCTCCCACTGCCTCATGGCATCTCTGATTGAGTCGGACAAGTCGTGGGGGAGCTTTTCCAGGATGTAGGGAACGACTGCGGCATCCCACAATCTAAAGGCATCCATTGAGCCACGCTTTTCCATCGGCATGGCCTCGATTTCAGATCGGTTGAAGATGTTCTCAGGGAACACAGCAGCTCGGGTGGGATGCGCGAGCGCAAGGGCAACTGCCGCGCCCTTCATTATAGTAGAAGCCGTATTTCGAGGGATGTAAAAGAATGACGATTTACAAAAGAATGACAGATCTCTCTTAAAGAATGATAGAGATCGAGATTGATGTTGTTCGCACAAGCGATAAAGGAACAAGATAGTTACAAATAGCGTAGGTTGACCGGTACTTATACGAAACCAAACGGAAAGATCGGGCTTTAGGAGAAAGGGCTTTCAGTCCGCCATTGCCATTGCGAAATGGCAGCATGAACAGCCAAGAGACCACACGCAAATCGGCACTGCCACGAGAGCCCGGAGTGGCTCCTGTCCGTAAAGACTCCTCTTGCTTGAATCATGAGAGATTCTACGGGTGGAACGCACACACCTCGCCTTTGGCGTGAAGTCAAATAAAGTTGTCACGACTCGTAAGGCACTCCTGGACCATGAATCGCCCTATGCACGCAACGGGATACCCCCTCAGCAGTTGACAAACCCCAATAATTAGATTGACGATCTACCAATGCGCCTTAGTCCACGAGCCCTCTCCTATTTCGTTCAGTAAACGGTTCAACAGAGGTGTCAACCACGTCGTCGATCAAACAACACACGGATTCTCCCCTGCCAGTCGGAAAACACCGAAAAAAAGCTTCAAGCGCAGGCCCTTACTCGTGTCATCGCAGCGGAAAGACCAGCATCAAAGATGTTTAAAGAAACACTTTAAACACACGTTGCTCTCGCGTGGATAAGTTCCGATGTTTAGGATGCCGTCGATAGGAAAGATATATTTCGAATCTTCAACAGTAACTCGGTCACGGCGGAGAGTGCGATGTAGGATACGGGGCTATTACGAGACTGTAGAAGTGAGGCGAGTCGTGCTCGGCAAGGTGAAGCTATGTTGCGCGTTTCGATTTCAAATTGAGGTCCAAGGACCTACTTAAGCAGGCTATCCTAAAGCTACTGACCAACGTTAATAACCCATCACTGGCAGATTATTTGCTTCGTCTCTGTCGTCTTCCAAATCCCGCCAGGGAAACATCCCACCCCGTTCTTTCACGTTCAATTGCCTTGTTTGAAATCATTTATCACTCAGACATCCTATCCGCATGAAAAGTCGAAAAACCTGCTGTCGCCTTAAGCTGATGTGAAATTCTTAAGCAGAATCAGCTTTCGAAAGACAACGTTGTGTGAAATGAAAAGCCGGTATTGTCTCTGTCTGGTCTATGATACAAAAGCAATTCTATCTATTTAGTTGACCCCAAGCTCGGACACAATAATATCCGGCCCTGTCCTGTGTTTACTTTCCTCGACTCCTTATAGTCATAAGAATGTAGGACTCATGCCAAACCAAAGGGTACGGTACACTTGTAAGCGTCGTTCACATGGTGTTCCTGATGGAGTTCCATGTACTCCCATAATGGTCGATTGTCGCCAGGAGCGCTGTTCGACATCCACCTGAGGAATTCCGTGAGCTGATCGGGCAAATCGAATAACCGGATGAGGCGAGAGATCGTAAAACTCGATGGCAGCGCCAACACCGAGGAATTGACGGCCCTGGCCGGTAAGGCAGACTTCAAAAGGATAAGATGAATCATGGCCAGTCGGTGCAAGTCATAAGTCAAGTCATTCTGAATAGTAGTCAGAGACCTATAACGCTTCTCAATCCAGGTGATGCCCTCATGTTCTCTCGATTCTTGTCGCGTTGAGCGGCGGCTAAGCTGCAGACCTTGGATCTGAAGATATTATTAGGTCACGGGACGTAGGCCGTGAGCTTCATCTTAGCCGAGGTCTCCTTCGAAAGTCCTTCGTATTGGGAACAGAATGTCGGGTGTAGTGGTTACCTTCACTGGAGGTCAATGTTTGTGTGTTGACGGGAACCAGTTGAGGGTACGGGCCAAATGTCTTACCAGCAATGATCATATCAAATTCGACGTACTTGGTTTTCGTCATGATTCATTGGTTGTGGCAAACTCTCAGACTGGCATTATTTGGCCATTGGGGAGGCTGTGGAGGACGATGCTTTTGTTCCTCTCGAGCGCAGACCTGAAGACCTGAGCTTCGACATTCGAATAATGATGTCGACGTCGCTAGCACAACGGTTTGGTGTTCCGTGAATATTCAAAGCCAGACGGCCACCAGAAACTGCCCACGGCATAAAATTATTGTCAAGGAGCTGACGGAGGGGAGATAACGTGCCCTTGATGTTGACGAGATTAATACCGGACTCAGAAGTCTTCTAAAGCATTGCTACCCCTTGTGAACTGAATCAGCCGCTTCTAATGTCTCGTGCGACGAAGACTTCCATTGGAGGTGCTCCCAACGGCAACTCGTGGTCCTCCTTGCTATTAATTCCACGCCCAGTAAGAGCAATGCGATAGGCAGGTAGCTTTGCTGTCTTTTATCTCTGTTGGTTTGAGTTTTAAGGTGTGGAAGTTTGCTCTCCGCGCAGATACTGCTGGCTAACCGGGCGGAGAACTCCTGACATCAAGTCTGGTAGTCATTATTTCGGTTTAGTAGTCTGATTAGTTTGTTACGGGTTTCTCTGATATCTATAATCCAGTTCTTCTTGTCATTGATATCCCCGTCGTCGTCGTCGTCGTCGTCGTCGTCGTCGTCGGTCTAGTCGTTCTGGTCTCCGTTGCCATCTCCGTCATCGTCCATGCCCAAAAAGGGGCTGGATGGCAAAGCTCAAGGGTTATGAGTGAGGCCGAAGTGGCCAAACGCCGGGTCAACATAGCCAAAGACAAACATAGATTGAAAGATCAGAGGTGTGATCAATGAATGAAACGAGATGTTCCTCAAGGAGCGTGGCGAGAGTTTGACCCTCTCACGCCCAAGGAGTGTATGAAGTGAGCGACTGAGACCTGATAGTGATATAAGAAACCACGGAACGAGGAGCAGATCTAGTGACTTGTAAACACGGACATGTTCCAAACATAATGTAAATCACATGGAAACTCTCTCGCAGGCTTCGTTCGGTGTATCCAACTTGTGTCGCTCACCAGATTCTCAGCCCCTAGTGTGCCCCGACGGAGACAATCTCTGATGAATGGTGGACCAGATCAAGTTGACAATGGAGCCTTGTTCAGGAGCCTTCGTCACTAAGAAAATTGCCTGTCGTCTCACGGATATCCAAATAGCGCCAAGTCGTTTCTTCGCATATGGGCTGAGCATCTGGTAGCAAACCCCGACTAAACACGACTTTTTTTATACTTGCACAGCTTTGACATCTTCGGCCTGTGAGGCTTCTCAATGTATTTGTGAGCTATCGCTGTTCTAAAATTCATTTATAAGCCCATAACATGTACCGGCCAACCGCCTATAAAATGGGTCTCGAGCTGCCGACGGATCGCTCGGGTTGGATTGAGTTTGGGACTATGGGACCTCAGGTGTGGGAAGGCCCGGAGCGCTCTAGCGTCGCCATGATCACCAATGAGAATTCGTGTTGACATTGAATGAGGGCTTGTACACGGTTGACTGAACGGATCAAGTGGAGAACGGTTGTGGGCGGCTGAATATGGCGCGTTTATACTGGCGAGAGTTTTTCCGGTATACACTCCAGACTCTTGGCTGGCTTCTTCCAGGCCTTGATGGAAGCCTGACGGCAACTTGGCTTGTCAGTAAGCCTGGGAGGTAGTGGCTTCTCAAGACATATTGTACAGAAAACAACATGCACAGCTCTTTGACTTTCAAGAAACTGTTTCAGTCCCATGTATACTCTTCATTTCAAGTAGGCTTTCAAGGTTAGCTTTTGTGATGTAACTGTCAACCAAATTCGTCCAAGATCCATGTTGGTGGAATGCTGGCACTTGTTTCCCAACTAACGATGACCTAGGTTTCGTTCGGGACGTGATCGCTGCTCGATAAGACTAAAACTAGTACGGATTATTCAAACGGGAACCAATTTAGAACCTCTTGATGATATGGGGGACCCGCTAGGCATACATCATATCGAAACGCCGAGGATAAATGATAATATGAGGTATATTATACGCATCTTGACGCCCGAAGACAGAAGAAGCTCAAATGTTTAATGACTTCCTAAAAGAATTACTCGGTAAAAGGCAGGGCCGCGTTCGCTTCTCACAACAAACATGCACCCAGAGTTTCAATATGACGTATTAAGTCAAAGCACCCACTTTTCGACCACCCCTGCATTTCGACCACAATGAATTGATGCCATCACAATCACCACCGCTTTATTGAATCAATTATCAGCTACCTCTGGAAGCCACGATAATGCAACTTTCGGCCTCGCTAGGTAATTCAGATGCGCTGGATTCATCTGAATCACTTTCAGCCTCGCCAGCCTCAATCTGAGCTTGCCGCACCTCTTTGATCGTTGCAAACTTCGTATTTAGGTCTAGCTCAACAGCCTTCCTCTTCCTGCTGGCAGTGTTGGCAACCTTAGCCTCTAGAAGCTCTATCTTTTGCTGGGCGGTAGCCAGGGCAAAGGACTGCTCTTGGAAGCCTTTTTTAACCTTCCTAAAGAGCTGACGTTGTGTGGCGATGCTTTGTTCCAGCTGGCTGAATATATGCAGCTGGTCCCCTAGGTCCTTCACCTTCCTTGGCGTAGACCACTTTACAGCAGATGAGGCTGACGCCCAGCCCTCTATACCATAGGCATTCTGGGCCATAGGGTTATCTCTGGCAACCTTGTTGAGTGGTGTTGATGGTGTTGATAGTGTTGTTGTTGATGATGTTGCCTTCTGAACCAGCAGCCCATTCATAAGCGGCTTTGCAATAGCAACAGGCTATAACCCAGTGTATTTCCAGCCACTCTTGATATTTCCTGCAGTCAGCCCAGCTAGGCGAGCCTTTTGATAGCAGGAAATAAAGTTCCTTTTACCT
>VYYT01000030.1:0-136877 GCA_032988895.1 Colletotrichum kahawae | reverse complement strand
CCTAGCTACGGAGATACGTGGTCGGGCTAGGCGGTGTGCCACGGTAGAATAGTGGATCCGGCGGAGCCGGATCTCGGTAACTGCTCCGGCAAAGCCGGAGATCTCGGCCGGGCTCTAGCCCGTGACAGTAATAGCGCAATGCAGCAGCTGGACAGGCTGCAGAGCAATTCGAAGACTGCCTTGGCAAACTACTGTCCATAATGGCTCATTCTGCTTTTTCATCAAATATTCTTCACCTTGTAATATTCATAGATGTCTTTTTTTTCTTTTAATTCAAATGTGTTTTCAAGTGTTAGACAACTGAGATGGTGTTTCTGGCCATGTTCAATCAATCAGATTCATGGAGTTGCACAGTTCACAACCACTTCCATCGCAGGTTTTGCTCCTGTACTTTAAGTGTGACTCTTACTATGCTCTATGGAAATTCGATGTCGTTCGGAGCAATTCTTGTTCTTCGCTAATTATAATCAATCTCGCAGCCCGTGAGACGGTGGAAGCGACAAGGGGTCTAAGATCAAAAGAACGTGGCCAGCCCGGCCAATTGAGTGGAGCGGTAATACTGTATCCACCAGCCCAGGCAACCATAAACCCCTTGTCAAAGTGTCAGGTACCCTGGGTGAGGCCATTTCTCATGCCGCGAATGGCCAGGCACTTCAAATACACACCCTCTCTCACTCTTCTGACTGATTAAAAAATCAGTGGCAGTTCCCGTTTCCTCGAACTACAACACTGAAAGCATGTCTTGGTTTTAAGTCTGCGCCCTGACCAATTGCCAATCACCGTTCACTTTTGTACTCCCTTCACTTCTCTTTCCAAGATGGCAACCCAGTTCACCGTTTTCCAACAGCTACCTCCAGAGCTGCGCCGCGAAATCTGGCAGTTGTCCATTCCCGCCGGCCATGTCACAGAACTGGACGCGCCGTACCTAACGCGCCAGTGCAGGAGCCTAGCAGTTGAGCTGTCAAATCAGCGGTTCTGTGACATGCGCAATGCTTCGCGCCGCAATGGCGGACCACCAGTGGTTGGCAGAGTATGCCGAGAAGCCCGTCAGATCGTACAGGAGAATGGATGCTATCTGGATCAAAAGCTTCATCCCAGTCAAGCCAACGACACCTTCAACAAGATCACAGGACAATGGTTCCAATATCAAGATACCGTTCATCTGAACTGGGATCTAAAATATGACACTGTTACTGCCATCGAGGACGAGCCAACCCCGGTACCCGCTCTGAAAGCCTGCGCTCAATTTGCAAAGAGTGTCTCGATCACTAATGAGCTCCTGTTGTCAGCGACTTTCTTCAACGGCCTGGAGCGTGACTACCATGGAAAGCCTTACCTTCGCCAAAGATGGGTGCAACATCTACAGCTGATGGGGTCGTTCAAAGAGTGTTTTGTCTGCTTGATGAGTTTCAACATACACGCTCCTCCCCAATTCGCCGATGGGAAACATCTATTCGACAACCCGATTCGGCTAGTAAGTCCATTCGATCACAACACTCTGGACAAGATGCACCGTCTATGGGAGGATGGGCTGCCTTACATCGGGCATGGAATTGGCGACGGGGAGTCCGAGATTATGTTCCGCGAGATATCGAACAAAGATGAGTTGCAGCACAAGGTGCATGCATGGGGCGAAGATGTCTGCGATCTCTGGCTTTTTTACAGATACACCGAGAGTTGGACCCGCATACAAGGTCCGAAGCAGCTGCTCTGGGAGCCGCCAGCAGACGCGGAAGTCTTTGACCCTGCCAGAATCAACTTGAAAGACCGACATTGGAACAAGAGTCATCCGTGGGTTATGGCTGAACTTGATGCTATGCCAAAGTTCAAGCCAGTCATCATGTTCAGACACTGTACAAAGAATTGCTTCGACGTTACACCATACCTGCGACCTCCAGTCCCAGGCTTTCCACCCATCATGGGGCCTCCACTGCGCCTTCGAGCTACTCCAGGATACTTTGATTTCGCCCCTTCAGTGGGGCCTCAACGAACGGCATTCATGTCTCCCGGGGACTTTTACGTCCACACAGGGGGCGATGTATTACCCCGTCGAGATCATTGTACGAACCAAGACCGGTAGATGTTAATTAGTTCCGCTCCACTTGACGAGAGCTAATGTATCAGTCTGCTATTGGTATTAATCTGATGGGTGGTTTGTCATACGAGTAGTAGCCGTCAATCATTACTTTTTCAGTGACTGTTCCCCGTCTGCCTCCGACTTGATCGCCTTCAGCTTCTTTTCAACTCGAATGTCCTTCCATCCAAGACCCCAGGCGAAGGCAAATGTGGCGATACTGACTGCAACGCCCAGATACATCACCTTTCCAACACTGTTACTGTAGGCCTGCAGCGTATGGCGGAGTTGGTCACCCGAAACCAACTGCCGCACGGAGCTAGCTCCAGCATTGATGATCACATCCGGCTCGATGCCAATCAAGGAGACCCTCTCCTGAAGCTCCTTTCTCGATGAATTACTGAAGATGGAGTTGGCGGCAAGGAGAGAGATAGCTCCACCGATGTTCTGCGTGAAGATGATGATGGCCATAGCGACGGGGATCTGAGGCGCCGGAACGAGGTTCTGAACAGCGATGTAGGCCTGCACACATGAAAATGATAAGCATTTGCCATTTTACTTACCCGAGTTTAGAGTCTGGAGACTTACAGCCGATGCCATTGCACCGCTTCCCACACCATAGAATACTTGGTATCCGATCCACTTTGCAGCAGAAGTTGTCGGACTCAGAGTCGATAAGAGTCCATAGCCAATGGCCGCGATTGAACTTCCACTCACTACCCAAGGAAGATAGTAGCCTAACATTTCAACTAATCAAAATAAGTCAGCCCGGCACTATCGACAGTTGAGGTCTTCAAAAGCGTACTCATAACACCCGAAATCATGGTGAAGAGAACCATTCCAAGAGTTGTCGGCAATAAATGAACTCCGCTCATGAAAGGCGAGTCATTCAAAATAGCCTGGAAGTAAATCGATAGGTAGAAGTCGCCAACAAGAACGGCTGAGAGCATGAAGAACAGGTTTCCAGCGGCCGACCAGATGATACGATGCTTCAGCATGGCGAATGGCACCATGGCCGCGTCACCCTGGCGATGTTCCCAGATGAGGAACAAGATGAAGGTGACTCCCGCGCCGACAAGAAGCCCAATGACAACCGAACTGTCCCAAGGATGTTGGTTGCCTCCAAACTGCAGTCCAAGTAGAAACATGACCGCTGCCGGGCTGATGAGCATGAAGCCGGGGAGATCCAGGGATTTGATCGCCGTGCCAAGAACTTGTCGGACCGGGAGCTTAGGCTCCGCATCGGGAATGCGGAACAAGAGGATGAGTGCGAAGACTGGGACGCCAACGGGCAGATTGATGTAGAAGCCTGAATCAATTACGTCAATTTCTGTAGACCGGTTCAAAGTAAGGGAGTCGAGGTCACTGCAGCAAGACTTACACCAGCGCCATGAGACGTATTCCGTGAACAGTCCGCCGACCACGGGGCCCAAGGCTAGGCCAAGCTGGCCAATGCCCATGTTGAGGCCCAAGAACTTCGCTTGTTCTCGACTGGGCATGATACAGGAGATGATCGTCAAGGCGCCATTAGCGAGACCCGAGGATCCCGCACCAGCAATGGTTATTCCGACAATGAACATGGATGAAGATGTCGCGGTTGCACAGATCAGCGAACCGATTTCAAATACAGTAAAGAAGGCGAGAAAAGACCACAGTGTGGCGATGTTAATGGTCCGCAGATTGAGGCACGCCTTGGGGTTTTGGACACCTCACCTTGGCAGAGAAGTGCTGGTAGATCTTGCCGCTCAAGGGCTGTAGCGCAGAGCCTCCCAGTTGGTATGCGCCACCGTACCAGCCCACGTCTATGAGGGAGTTGAAGCGCGAGGTGATCGCCGGGGTCGCGGTTGAAACAATGGCAATGTCAAGGAAGAGGAGAAAGTAGGCCATAGTGAGTGGAAGAATTATCAGGGCCCTTTTGATACCGCTTGGGTATTCCGGTGCATCTTCAGGCTCCGTGTGACCATCCAATGCACCTTTCTCGGCATCTGATTGTTGCTGAGAGGGGTCGGTCAAAGTTTCTGGCGGCGGCTGATCAGTAATGGAAGCCTTCGGGGGGCTTGTTGAGTCGGAGGATGAGATGGCCATCTTGAATTGTGAAAGTATTTGTTGAGTCCAGGACTTTTTGCGGCACGTTTTGGCTTGTGATGGATAGTAAAGCCGGGATACGGGGTGCCGGGAGGCTGTCTTTATAAGTGTGCTATCTCGGACAAGATTTGCGGATTAATGGTTCGAATTTCCGCTATTCTGCGACATTCCTCGAATTTTTACTCCTTGGTTGGATTTATCAGCTGAATTTCGGCCTGGAGTCTGCCCGGGAACGCGTTGCGGGACGAAAGGAGCACCACGGGTGTGAAGTCTCACCGAGTGTCATCCGGGCCGGATTCTGAAATCCGGTCTGCCAAGACCCATGTCTGCAGCACCTTTTTAAGAAAATACCACTGCCTAGGCAATTAACTGGAAACAAAACTAGTTGCTTAATTTTAAAGAGAGCACAATATCATCAATTTTCTAAACTGAATATTTTTACGAACTCAAATCATCCCAGATGTGCCCCAACCACGCCCCAGGATTTTGGAATGGCACTGTCGAGGTGGCAGCACCAGACCCAGACTCCCCTCCAGAGCTGTCCTTCTCAACGTCGATTGAAGACCGAAACTTGCGCATTCCACCCGCGAGTTGTGTAAGTACGCCATCTGCCCTATCCTCTCCAGCTTCAACCGCAGCAAGATTCAATCTATCGGCCAAGCGATCCAGCACCCCAGGTAACTCACCGATCGCTCTCCCTACAGCAGGATCCGCGCCGGGATCATGATAAGCTTTGGCCAGTTGGCAGAGAATGGCAATGCAGTTGGCTAGGTGAGACCACTGGATTGACTGAATGAACGAGGCGCCGAGAAAGTCAGAGGCTGGAAGAGACAGGAGAACCTTCGCACAAGCATTTACGGCGAGTTCGGCTTTCCAGAGACAAAAGACACTGTCGCTTGGGAGGGCCGTCATGTCGGCCGTAGGTCCAGGACAGATTTTGGGTGGCTCGTGAGGTCGAATTTGTGACCCTGCATCGAGGATGCGGAGTTCGGTGTAGTGTGTGTGGGCCAGGAGTGCACCTGGGAAGCTCAAGTTTAGCATTTGCTCCAAGCAAGAGTTTCCGCGCCTTCTCACCTTGTTTCGGAAGACTTTCTAAATCTAATGATGCTCTGATCTCTTGCAGCTGTGTCAGAAACATCTGTCCGTCCAAGACAGCCGTAGATGGAAGTCCGGTGATCGAGGATTGGATCGGTTGTAGGTCGAGCTGTGCACACCTAGTCGCTAACAGTTGAAGACGAACTTGGAAGGTGAACGCCTTGTCAGATGGGAACTCCTGATGAGCTTGCAGAGCGGCAAGACCCTGATCCATCTGGGATGTCCATCTCAGGGGCTCCATCTCGCCGAAATAGGCTGATACAGCGGAGCTTAGAGCGAAGCAACCTAAGACCGCACGCTGAGACTCTAGGACCTGCGTCCTTGTCATCCCGCTTTCTTCTATGCCGTTGTCTTGGATCCCTGGGGCGAAGACTTGCATTTGATACGATCGCTGTGTTCCAGACTTGCCCAGCCGCATTTCTCCGACCTATGCCGTGGCAATGGTCATCAATCGCGTCAAGCTACAGCCTGAGAGAACATGGTCCCAGCCCCAAGCGATGTAAACCAATAATCCAAGGAGAAGATCCATAGATGCGTACGTGCTGGAGATATTTTCACCGCCAAATGTCACCTCTCCTAGAATTCGCTTCAGCTTGCGTGCCCGCGTGCGTTTCTCACTTGCCAACGGAGGAGCTACGCACGATATTGCTTCACAAAGGAAGGGACGTTCGGTTTGTAGCTTCTCGAAGGACATATCTGACCTAAAGCAAATGAAGGGGAAGTTCGGAAGCATTAGCGACCGGAATCGCTGGAAGTCTTCAGCGGTTGCACCGATCGATGGTCCCGATACCGCGGTCAGAGGAGTCGGCGCCAATTGCGAACTGGGAGATCCAGTAAGTGGAGGTGAGAGTACGGTAGCGTCATACTGGGGCCCATCGTCCTGTTCATCGATGTTCATGTCGCGATCGTCGTCATTGCCTGGCCCGTCGCTTTCGCCTGCGTCTCCCAATTCCGGTCCCCCATAGCCAATCCGCGTGTCAGACTCGGCCTCTGCGTCCTTGTCAATGACATTGCGGTCTTGTAGCAGCGACACGAGACTCGAGAGCTTCCCCTCAAGGTCGGCAATCCTCGCGTTTGCTCTTTGAGTGTTATCGGCGGCTGTTCGTCGAATGGAGTCGCCGGGGTGACACGGCTTTTTGAGTCGGTGACATCTGTCGGCCGTGTTACCAAACCGCCGACCTCACCTCATCTCTGGACAATGATCTGATAAAACGCCGATGCGCCTACTGACCTTTCGCAACTATCACCGTCAGAACGCAAGATGCATTTGCACTTGGACTTGAAGCAGTTTGTGCACGATTGTCCGTATGGTGCTGCGTGACCGGGTGCCCTTCGTCTTTTCTCCATCGTTGGCGATGATGAAAAGTGCGCAGCTGGGGAACGCTTCAAGCACCCGTGGACGGAACTTTGGGGCACTTGGTGGCTGTGTGTCTGGCGGATTTCGGATTTCAGAATCCGAAGAAATCGGGGAGCAAGCCAGGTGCATTCAAGCGAAGATGAACAGCTGACATTAGTAATGAGAGGCGCAGGCCAGCCCGGGGAAAGAACGTTTTCCGCTCGTTGGTGGCGTCTGACACGGAATTGGTCTCACGCGCTACGGCAGGAGATGTAGGCTGTTGCACTCATCTCGGATTGCAACCCCGCTGGTGACTCCTGTTCGATTACCCTGTCGACATTTTCGACGGGCTGTAGCAGCAGAAGAACGAATTTGATAGATATGATTACCTATATAGGTATTCAGGATATTAGACAAGCGTCAGAGCCTCATTGTGACGCCCGCAGCATGATAGTCTTGTTCGTGGTGGTTGTGATAGGTAGACACAGATATTCATTCCTTTGGGGTGGGCTAAAATTGCAGTGAAGGTCTCATCGCACTTCACTTCCAGGGCAGAGTGAAGTGCGATCAGGTACCCGACATACCCGGGGGTTTACAGACCCCTACTCACGTAAGTAGGGGTTTTTTAGCGCACGCGTACACGCGCAGCGCTGACTAACATCCCCAGATATTCCTAGATATTCATTCCTTTGGGGGGGGGGGGGGGTTAAGATTGCAGTGAAGGTCTCATCGCACTTCACTTCCAGAGTGTAGTGCGATATCCAATCAACATGCTCCCTCGCTTGGTGAACTTTGGTGCACTTGGCGGTAGTGTGCAAGACCGAATTTCGGATAAGGAATCGGGGGCGGAAATCAGCCTGGGCGCATTCAAGCGACAGGAGATCAATGGCAGACATTAGTAATAAGAGGCCCAGGTAAGCCTCAGAGAAAAGCGTTTCCGTACTGGTTGGTGGCGTCTGACATGGAATTGATCGGGCTCATGTCGATGAGTGTTGCTGCAGGGGATTTTGTAGTCTGGTGCGCTCATCTTAACGTGTGCGGATTTCAATCCCGCTGGCGACTCCTGTTCGACTACAGCGTCGACATTTGTGAGTAATTGTGGCAGCAGAATAAGCGATTCAAATTCAAAGACTCCAGTCCGATAAACTATCCTAACACACTAACGATGCACCTTCTTATCCAAACACCGTCCTCCTTGCCATAATGTGACTTTATCCCAACAACCAGCGCCCAGTTGCTGGGACGTTGCGATTGCTCGCAACTCTGCTCTCTCATCCTTTATTGTAGCCAACGGCTTTATGCTCCCAAGCAACAATTTTTGTGTATCTTTCGGTGCGCGAATTGCAAATGCGCCAGGGTCGAATTACATGGTTGCTCTGGTGAATCATCCCAAGTCAGCATGCATGGAACACAAAAGGTTGTGCAGAGGATCTCACCCGTTTTTCATCCGATTGCTTCCCGGAGGAGTGGAGCCTTCTGAGTTGCGGCCCGGTGCGGGGGGTGCCGAAGCCGCCCTGACGTGGTTTCCAAGGGGCCGTAGCTCGAGGTCGTCGCCGGCATTAACCCGACGGTCTCCAGCGGGTCGAGGTGAGCGAGCCCGCTTAAGTTGCATGCAGCCGATCATGACGGCCACGACTGCAGTGAGCGATGCGACGATTCCGAAGGCGATAGTAAGGATCTCGTTGATTCCGAGGGAGGCGAACGAGGCGGCGGAGGCAGCCCCAGTGGTCTGTGATACGAAGGTCGCAGCTGGAACCGCGGTGAGGGTAAGGTTGGTGGTGGGAGTGGGGATAATCATCGCTCGAATGTCGATATGGAAATGAGGGTTGAATATCTTGCTGGTTACAGGAAGGGTCAAAATGGCTTCTTTACAGTGAGGTCCTTCAGATACTTAAATCCATTCTCTTGGTTTGATCATGGCTTATCCGCGCAGTAGGCTCACGCCGAAATTGAAAAACATCATTAAATCCAATAGTGCGATGGAAGTGCGATGGCCTCAGCTTGGTTCTTCGCGGCTGCACACCTAGAACTGGGCGACCCAGCACCCTGCACTTGCATCTGGGATGTGCGAAGCCAATTATGTCCATGCAATCGCAGAAAAGACCCGTGTTGAAACTTCGGCGTTCCGTTCTCCCCGTTGGGCTGCGTGTCACTTGAGCCACCAATTCGCTCAATGAGATGGAAGGGCCTTTGCTCTAGAAACTCATCGCACTTGGAGTCGCACTTACCTCCATGTTAGAGGAGCAAGCAGAGCCGGGGAGGGGCGGGCTAGCTGCATAAACCTGACCTGCATCCTCCGTCTCCACGGTTCTCGGAGTCAACCATGACGAGCGCGCAGCCTTGTCCAAGAAGTGGTGCTGGAAACGGGGCTTAGCAACAAGGGCCTGCAGCCCGGGAGTTTCTGTCTTGGAAGCTACATAGATGCGATGATGTGCGATGGGTGCTCATCTTTCGACGCAATAGATCCAGCCTATCATAGGAAGGGAGCAGAAAATGCGCGGTGACATGCCTGGTGCCAAGGCCGGCTATAACAGCATGCAAGACCGGGCAACAGTCGAGGGGATGTGTCCTGTGGGAAGCTGGGGGTTCAAGTGCGATAAGTGCGATGCAGGATGCGTTGAGGCTACTTCACAAGTCAGTCTCGCCTGGAGCTGATAACCGACAGTGCGAACGAAAATGCGATGGCATCTGCCACCCGCAGCAGGGGGCATGGTATGGTGAGTGACACGCCAGCATGCATACATACCGCATCCCGCTTACATGGACACCGCCTCTTTCGCCACCAAGACGCTGCCGCAGCCCACACGCCGAGTGTTGGTCTCACTCATATCGCATTTCGCTTGAGTTAAGTGCGATACCCAATCAACATCGCCCCCATCGCGCCCCAAACTGTTCCAAACGGGATAAGGCGGTATGCAACTCTGGCTTGCGTGGGCAGATCAGCCGCTACTTCTAGTCCAGGTTCCGCACTCCACTATCGCATTTTGGTCGTCGCACTTCCATACACCCGTCTGCAATGTCTCTCTCGCAACTTACGCACAATGCCAATCTCACTGGGTCTCATGGGGGGCTTGCGGCTCAGATAGCACAATTCAACCATTCGCCAACCGAACGGCAGGTGTCATTTCCTGCCAATCCGACTTCGACCGTGGCCCCTGGCACACATTTGCTGAACCCAGCTACGACAGCATCAACAACATCGCCAAAGCGTAAAAGACAGCCAAGAGTCAAGCTAGACAATGATAAATGCGCGAGATGTCGCCGTGATAAAGTGAAAGTGGGCAAATTCCGTTACGGGTTTCTCCAAGCTGAAGCTGACGTACCTTACTCTCAGTGCAAACCGCAGCCTCGTGTGTGGCCAGACAAGTGCGACCGCTGTTCCAGCAAAGGCTTCGAATGTTCGCCTGGAGAGATTAAGAAACGATTGAGAAGGAAATTATCGCCAACTTCGTCCATTCACTCAATTTCGTTGCCAACATTTCAGGATGATGAAGTCTCAGAAATTCGAACGATGCCCCGGCTTGATGAGCCATGTGTTTATAATGTTCAAGTGAGCTGGGATCACGCCCACTTGTAAGTTTTCCGCAGCTGCAAAGACATAAAATTTGCCTCTCCATACCTGTCGTACGCCAGGTAGCTCACACAGCCTAGAACGAACCTAATCACTTGCATGCAGCTGTTAAATCACGAAAGGTCGTTCCTTCGTATCGCGCACTCATACCTCAGGAAGCTGGGTTTGCAAAGCAGCAACACGTTGCTTGAAAACGTTTCATGGGAGGCCCAAAACTTACATAGGTCTTTGCCAATTTTCACCGAAAGATTTCGAAAGATTTTGCGCGATCACCAGCACTCGGAAAGTCTCCCGATGGTCGACCGAATATTTTACGAACACGTCCATGAGGCTGTTGGTGGAGACTTCGTTATCCCCAAATCCGGTCCCATCTCCGAGGAGTGGCTAGGCGCATTACCAGTTGGCGTACAACTTCGCCATATTATTCGGAAACTCAGACTCGACATTCAACGTGCCGGCTCTTGCGACTTCAGACCCCTAAAAAAGCTCATGAGTCAGCTCACAGATACATGTAAGCTGTCAGAATGGCAAGCACACCTCTCCACAGAGTTTTACATGTCCAAGGAAGGTCCTTCATACCTTTACCGTGCACTCCACAAGGCTGCTTATAGCTTTGTTGTGTCTCGGGAATGCCTGGCGGAACCCCTGATTTGTATTTGGGTCCGAAATTACTTGCTGCGAGCTTTGAGCCACACTTCTCCCTTCCCAATCACCAAGTTCGCCGAAATATGGAATACAGACAGCGATTCGGACAATCTTCTCACTTTGGCCGGTGGTGACTTGGAGGGCTTTGGAGAGCTACCACTGCTGCATGTATCAGTCTTGTGCAACAAGCTACGGATCGTGCGATCGCTTGTAAAAGACAATCCGAACCTATCTCGCCAACCTTACGATGGGCCTTCCAACGCTTTTCATCTTGCTGCGTCGATTGGTTCCGTTGATTGCTATCGTGCGTTGTTGCATTGTAAGAACGCCAAGATAGTCGAAGGGGAGCCGGGACAGGAAGGCAACCTGCCGCTACATATTGCAGCCAGAAATGGACACAAACATGCGGTCGAGTATATCCTCTCTCTTCACTCCAACCACAAGTACTATGTCAACGAGCGAAACATATACCAACAGACACCTCTCATGCATGCTGCAATGTCGGGCGAATACGACGTAGTGCAGTTCTTGCTGGGTTATCCTTGGGTTGATATTACGGTTTCTGACCGAGACGGCAAAACCGCACTCGACCACGCACACGGAAATGAGGATATAATGCGCCTGCTTCTGTCGAAGTTTCCGGATCAATACTTCAACATACCAGACCAAATATCTCTGGCAACACCTTTGCACCTCCTAGCAATTTTCTCTGGGCAAAGGGTACTGAACCTAGTCTTGAGCAACCCGTCAACTATGCCAGATCAGGTAGACGCGAAGGGCGAGACTCCTCTATGCTATTCGATAATTTCAGGAAACTTGGAAGCCGTCAAAGCGCTTGGTATTCGTCGAGATGTTAATGTTACAAAGCTCTCTACGAACATAAGACACGACATCAGTACAACTTATATTGGTTTCGCAAAGGAGCGGGCGCATAATGGCAACCGATTTTCTCAAATATTAGACTGGCTCAAAACACACTGCAGCGAACTGGAAGCTGACCTCGCGGATTGGGAAATTGGGAACGAAGGCACTGCTCAGGATGCAGGGGACTCAGAAGAGAGGACTGAAGAGGAAGAGTAATGTGGTATTCGAAGTTTCGAGCTGAAGTGAAAAGGATACCAGTGTACAGACTCGTTAATAGATTGCATTCGTTTCTGCCTAATTGAAAATGCTCCTTCAACTGTAAAAGTGAACAAAGCTTTAACGCAATGACAACACCTATCCCCGACGTCAAAGCATGGCAAGATCTGGTCATTTGTTCTCCTTTGTAAACCCCTCGACCCTCCTCTTGCCTTCTAATCTTCCCAGAGGAAGGTCGTTGTCTTTTGTCGGGCATGTTATGTTTCTATATCACGCTGTTGCGGTGCTCTGCCTTCGCCCAGGCCCCAGGAGCTCCGTATCAAGGCTTGGGTTCTCGGGCCCGAAATCCTTTGGCACTTCCGACGTCATCGTGGCCCAGCATCGGCCAACGCGGTGGTCGAGGTGCACTACGCGGCTAGTGGTGGCGAAAATCACAACAAAATCAAGCGTGTCAACTCAACGTGGTAATTGCATTGGTCACTTCAGATGCTCACGACATGCTGAAAGTTCCTATATATCTCCCGACTCCCCAGCACAATTCCATATATGTTTCCTCATTAGCGACCAGATCCTCAACCCGCTACTCAAAGTCGCCCATTCGAGTTTTAAAACAACCAACTTCCAAAATCATCATGTCCATCAAAAACTACACTCCCACGTCCGAAAACCAAGACTCTAACAAAGAACAACTCTCGCCTCCCCAGGTCCGTTCCTTGCCCTTCACTCTCTTCTTTCCTCCGGAACACTGACGACTAACACAACTCAAGCCCAATCTTCAGCCCGCCTCCGTTAGCCCCTCCCTCAACTTATCATAAACATCCTCAAACATCCCACCAACCTCAATACCATCCTGCTCACAAAATCCCTCCTCGACCCGTTGAAGAAGAAGAGAAATCCAACCGCGTAGGCATCATCGGCGCCACAACCGGCGGTTTGACCGCGCACCTTTTGGGCGGCGGCATTCTTAGCACCATTGGAGGCGCGGTGGCTGGTGCTGCTGGCGCAAAGAAGGTCAGCGAGTAGGTTCATTCTCTGTTTCTCCAGAATCTGCTTAGTAACTAATGAGTTGTAGGAGAAAACGGGAGAAGGAGTACGAGAGCGAGACCTAGTTCCAGGCTTACTGGGACCATGGCCGAAAAGACTTTCAGGAAACCATTCGGACTTTTTCCGCATTGCATCTTTACCTACTTGCCGATTGATGTGAATGGGTCTTCTTTTCTTGTTTGATAGACAAGAGATTGCGATACGCAGCACGTAGTGCAGAACCCTATTTAATCTGACCTCATGACATTAAAATTGGCTATTGCCATTATCTAGTCTGCACTAATCCGATGTTTCAAGCCGTCATCCGAACGTAGTCGCTAAACTTCCGGAAACCGGCAACCCCCCCACCCGGGCCATCGGGGGCCGACATCGCCGTCCCGCGTCCCAACCCGATAAGCTTCCCCTCCATCCGCCTCCACCTTCCGTCCCTCGGCCATCACAACCCCGTCCGCAATCCTCCTTCTCATATCTCTCCCTCTCCCTCTCATCCTCTCACCATCCCACCCGCACAGCCACAAGCTTTCCCACAAGCTGTGGCGTCCATGAATCACCAAACATGAGTCTCGGCCCCCAATGCTGGCGCTGCCGCAAACGCCGCCTGCGCTGCGACTCCTCCCTCCCCTCCTGCCACAAATGCGCCCTCGCACACATCGCCTGCCCAGGCTACGCCCCCACGCGGCCCATCGCCTGGCGCAACCCCCTCCTCCTCACCTCCCACGGCATGATCGTGCGCGTGCGCGAGAACGGCGCGCACGAGAAGGCGGCGCTCGGGCGCGCGAGCGTGATGGGCATCTTGTGCCGCGCGCCAAGGAGCGTAAGGTCCGAGGTGGAGTTGAGGATTGCGGCGGATGCGATTGAGTATTGTGGGTAACCCTCCCTACCTTCAATCACATCCCGCCGTCCCGGCGGGACGGAGGATGGTTGAGCTGATGCGGGTTTTGCACAGATAATTTGCATGTGGCACCGGATTTGGTGCCCTACGTGACGGAGCGGAGTCCGTATCAGATCTCAAAGAGTGAGATTGGGGAGTTGGCGGAGTATGTACGCAAATCGTATATTTCGATATCGGCGCTGCATAGGTTCGTCAGCGGGGAGCCGGCGACCGTGTCTCGGGTTAGCCCCGGGTCCCTCCGGTCGGCGGCCCCGTCATCCGACGGGTCGGACATTTCGGAGCTCATGGCGTCGGGGGATTTCAAGAGCGTGCATTTCGCGTCGCAAGCAGCTGCGGTCAGGGCGCTGAGCGACGAACTCGGGAAACACCAGTCCGACCAGAACACTCCCGGGGCGGGGCCGGAGATTTTGCTTGGCATCATGTTAATGCTCTCATCACAGGTTCCATGACCCAACTACTTCTTCACTGCCGTGTTGCTAACCTGTACAAAGATACAATACTCGGCATACGCACCATGGCAAGCTCACATCCACGGTGCATGGGGCTTAATAGCTGCCCAGGGCGGCATGGAAGTGCTAGCCAAGGCGAGTACGGACCTCTGCCACGTCCTACAACAAGTCGCCGTCGTGGACATATTCGGCATGTCGACACACTGCCTAACAGAGGCATCAGCAAAGACTGTTCTCTCGCGGTACGCATCCTACGCGATGATCTTCGACGAGAGCACGGTCGACATCGCCAACCCGTGGACGCTCATGCCAAACGGTCTAGCCAGGGCCATCAACCAGATCAACATGCTGCGGGCCGAGAATCTTCTGCTCCCATCGGCGGAACCGCGCACGCAAGGCCTCTTGGCAGTTCTGGAGTTCCTCGACGCTGCGTCGCCCGATGCCTGGGCTGCCGAAGTCGCGACCAATGCCACCGTCTGGTTGGCGCCTGGCAGATTGAGCGAGGACGTTGAGACCAGGGCAGCGTGGAAAGCCCTCATGACTGCTTTCTTGAACGCCACGGTGTTATATGCCATCAATAGTCTGGCGGGACTATGCGAGATGTCGCTGCGAGCTATCGCATCCTCCCAGGAGTTAATGTCATCCCTTGTCTCTAGGGAGGCGACAGCGTATGAAGCACTGATGTTGTCTATTCGCGTCCTCTTCGACCAAAGAGCCCAACGGCGGGAAACCCAAGACAGATCAGATCCTCCCGCAACAAGCGCCGGTTTGCTACACAAATTCGTCATTTGGCCGATGGTGGTCGGCGGCATCCAAGCCGCGCTCGTCCGTCGCGACGATGAAGCCGCCGGCTACCTGTGCTCGGGAATGCAGTCCATCGGCGAAGAGCTGGGCACGGCCAGCATGATAGACGGTGCCCGTCTCGTGGAGAAGCTGAGCCAGGCGCATATAAACGGCCACGAGCTGACATCGTGGGACGGCCTCTTCGACGGGGCACCCCTGTTCTTGATGTGAACAAGACTCTGTCAAAAGAAACCAAGGTTAGCCCAACATCGTCCCAAGCACTTGCGGGAGCTTGGGAGTGCTCATCCCCGCAAGGGTCTATATGGGTCACACGCCTGCGAGAAACATTAGGTCAAACTGCCAAGTGTCGCTGGTGCATCCGGGAAGATCATTCAAGGTGCCTGCCGCACACGTCGTGTGGGCGGCGTGGCTGAGCAAACGCAAGGCCGATCATTGCCGACACGGCTCCAATTGTCTGAGACACGGAACGGCTTCAGCGTTCGCAATTTCAATCTCATTCCTGCACATCCCCTGTGCGCCCTTGCAATCAACGTCAGCAATCATCACGGAAAAACGGTAGGCAAGCAAGAGTATGGTGGAAGTAATCATATAATCCTTTGGATATGTACAAGAGAAAAATGCGTGCTAAACGCCGGTATGCCGGTGGGTATCCCGAGCAACAGTCGAAATTACAAGTCGGTGTAGTGTATCCAGACAAGCAAGATCCAGTGTCGTCGTCGTCGCGACATCTGGTGGCTTGGGGCGCCGGGTGCAGTTATGCGACGCGGCATCGACCGCTGAGGTCAGGTCTACTGAGGTCTTCCCAAACATAAAAAATAAAGACCAAGAACAGGCACCCCCAATGCAGTTGCAATGCGCCGCTGTAGAGACGTGACCGAGGAGAGTCGTAAGAGCAATGTGCCAATTGCCTTTTCAGCAATGTGTCGTCGCACCTCGAAGACTAGCCCCGAGTGTTGTCATGTCGCCGTGTCATGGGTCGCCGTCCTGACCCGAGTATCGTCCACCTTTTTAATTTTCATTCGTCCAAAGCTTTTCAACCATGGGCTTCTACCGCCTGACCTCGTCGACAGTAATGTTGCTTGTCCGCCAGTCCTGGGTCGGGCTCTGCTTGCTTGAGACTGAGCCAAAACCGGGCATGGAGGAGAAGCGGCTCAATCGCTTCTTGCTGGGCTCGGTCTGTGACGGGGCGACGGTGGGAGAGATGGGCTCTGCGTGGTGTAGGGCGTTGACGCCCTTGCTGCTGGTGCTGCCGGACGAGGAGGAACCAGTGGAGTTGGGGGTCTGGTAGACGTACTCGCCATCGACGTAGACAGCGTTGGACATGAAGGTGGATCGACGATGGCGGCGGCGGGTGTAGCGCTGCTCGAGACGGAAGAGCTCGATCTTTTGCTGGATGCGTTCGATGATGCCGGGAGCCATTGTGAATTATTTGTGCTGTCGCGACTGCAACAGTGGTGTTTGTGGTGGATTAAAATGTGCCTTCCTGAGGTTCGTGCGGTGGTAAGGTGCGATTGACGGCGGGAGTGTCCAAACTCAATTGCGTGGTGGTGAGAACAGTGCAGTACAACAGATGACAGTGGTGGAGGGACGGAGTCTGTGGTCGGTGGCAGATGTAGGAGGTAAAGTAGGAAGGGCGAATTGATCGGACGAAAAGCTTATCGCGGCGGGTGGAATGGGTGGAATGACTGTCGCAAGGTTGTGACACAGATGTCTCTGATGGATGCGAAGTAGCCGGTCAGGGTGTCTCCCCCTTTTTTCCTGGTTCGTTTGCGTTGGGATGCCGCGTCGGGAATTGATTGGGGCGGGTGCTCAGACTCGTCGAGAGAGAGAACGGACGATGCGGGTGGCAGACGGTGATGTCTGTGTTGTTGCAGGCGGGCAGTGCGAGAGTGGACGAGAGAGGGAGGGGACGAGAGGAAGTCGAAACGCCGGGTTTCGAGGCCTCGAGGTGGTAATGTATTAAAAGACAGAGGACGAGCGAGCGAATGGGCCGGACTGGGCTTGACCGGGGCTGGTTGGATCTGGACCTGGTAGAATAGGTCTGGTCTGGTCTGGTGCGGTATCCGTAAGGTAAGATACGGTACCGTGAGGTGGGTGGTGGATTGGTGGTGGTGGTGGTATTGAACGAGGGTAGGGTGAGTGAGGTATTTGCAGCGAGTGGCTGGAACTCGGACTCTATCTGAGTGTGTCTGTGTGAGGTATCCGTATCTGTACTCGACTCGACTGAATCGGGGTGGACTGGACGCTTGACGGCGGCTTGGCTGTTGGGGGGTTTCAAGGAATGACAAGGGAAGTGGGAAAAGAGGTGCAGAAGGTGCAGATGCAGATGCAAAGAAAGGAGGGGGAGGGAAGAAGAAGCAGACGAGAGAAGAAAGAATGGAAGGATTTGTTCGGCCAGCGGTAACGTAACGTAAGGTACTCCGTCCAGTAAGGAAAGGTAAGGAAGGAGCAGTGGAAGTGGAAGTGTGTTGCACTTTCCAACAACACCGAAAGGTACATAGTACTCGCGTTGGGTACTTAGTAGGAAGGAATGACATGGAGACTCTCACCTGCACCTGCTGCACCAACAGCCAAATCAGCGCCGCACACTGGTGCAAGTGTGGGTTTCTGACCAGTCGACAGCTGCAGGAGCATGATGCATGGCTTTGCATGGCTCTTCCCACCTTCTGGAGGGAAGCCACAGCCGCCCATTGGTGCGTCCGCCGTGGTGCTGGGATGGAAGGCACGCTTGGGACGGTCCCCCGACGGACTGGTTCATGCCTCGTTCTTTCCCTGTCAGTCCCTGCCCATCGTTTCCCCTTTTGGCCGTGGCGTCGAATCCATCTCCACCCATATCCACATTACCTGCGGAGTATCCACATCGCACTCCACACTGGCACAGCTGCGACTCCACAACGGCACAATCCCCCCAACGGCATTGGACGGCTTCCTTGCTCGGCCATGTGCGCTTTCCTGCTGGCCCCGTCCGCCCCCCGGACACGGCTGCTGCTTCCTGCCCTCTGCTCCGGCTGCTGTTCCCCTTTGAGTGGGCTCGACCGAGTCGTTAGCTGCATTGTCCCACGAGTTCCGCGAGGGGAGGAGGCAGGCGCTGTCCAACTGCTGTCGGGTTGCTGTTGCATGCTCTGCTCTTGAGGCTTCAGCTGCACCTGCCACCGTTGGGTTCCTCTTTGTCGAGCTGCTTCCTTTCTTTTTTCCCGCTTCTTCACCAACGTTTCGGGCCCTTTGTTTTCTTCAACCGTCGCGCCGCAGAATTAATTCTTCTACGCCCGTTCAAAACGCCATTGTGGTTTCTTTTGTGGCTCAGCCCGTCTCGGCCCGTTGGGAAAAGTCTCCAACTGCAATGCCTTTATTCTCGCCTTCAGCCTACGTACCACAGTCCACCACTCGACGGGTGACACAAACATCCTCCGCGTCGATCAAGCCTGGAATGCCCCACGATCTTTTTTAGTCCTGCATCAGTCCGCATTCTGCACACCACGACCGATCTGGGCCCCCGTCCATTCCCGTCTCCAAAACAGTGCAAATGCCAGAAGACGCAACTTGCAAGCCCATGTTGTGTTGTCGCCTCCCACCGTCAGCATCAACCACCGTCTTTTCTCAATTCCCCGGCAGCACAAACTGTGGGCAAATCTCGTGTAAGCCCCGCCGCCACTTCAGGGTTGCGGATAACCTCCTGAACCTTCGCACTCGGCGTTACATCGCTGCCACGGCCATCGGTGGGCTCACTGGGAAGTGAACTGCGACCTGTGGACTCGCAGGGGGTATTCGTACTTCCACGTCCTGGAGCCTTCCTCCCGACCTCCCCGCCCCATCCATCACCCCCGAGTCAACCACGCCGGGGAAAACTTGGTATTAACCGATATTAAATGTTTGCCGTCGGGTCAACCACCGCGTGGTTTCTGCACAAGCTATCGATTTTTTCGTACTATTTTCAAGCATGTTTGTTTGCTTGTTCAATAAGCTTGAAAGCATGCCGCTCATCAGTCTGATCACCCTTTTCCGCCGTCGGTCTGCCGCTCGTCGAGTAAGAGAAATGTCTCTGCCCGCATAAACAGACGTCAGACTTCTCCATTCGATCATCGTCCTCACGGTCTCATGCTGAGGCGATCGCTGGACGGCACGAGTAGGCGACGCTGATCATCATCGGTCCACTGCACAAAGATAGATCTTGCACACGCGCCCCATGCCCTCATTTCGTTACCGCAAACCAAAGGTCCGTGACCGCATCGTGATTTCAATCCACAGCTTAGCGCATTACCTCACGTCGGGCCGCAACCATGTGGATTCTCCCGAATACCTGGGTTGGTTTTATGCCAAGACTTGCGTTGCTCGACCTTCCAGAAGGAGAGGTCTCCTTTGCAAGATGGACTCGAGAACAATTCATAATGCTTCGTGTCTTTATGTCATGAACGTGACTGTCTACGCATATTCCATCATCACGTATCTGACTCCCCCCTGGAAATCCACCACGCGTCCATCCGTCTAAACCCAAACCTGCTCCAAAAAGTCTTCCACATCACACAGCAAAGCCTCTGGCTGCTCCAACGCAGCAAAATGCCCACCCTGTCCCAGTTAGCAGTCCATTTCACAAGCTCATAAACATGACATGCACAAAACGCACCTTCTCGTGCGGCCGATACCAGACCAAGTTCCCCGTCGTCGCCGCCCACGCCTTCGGCACCGGCACAATCTCGTACGGGAACCACGAATACCCCATCGGCTTCTCGCAGTAATACTCTGGGTCCGGGTGGAACATGTACCGCTTCGCGCCGTCCTTGATCACCCGCCGACACTCCGCGTCGGTCATGGACCCGTGCGTGTCGTCGATGACTTCCTGCTACGGGTCAGCCACGCTGAAGACACGACTATGTTAGGAGATGGACGTACCTGTCGATACGGGTATATACCCCGAGGGAAGGTCTGGGTGAGCCAGTACAGCGTGACGGAGGCGAGTATCTCGTCCGTGGAGGGTGTCTCGTGCGTCCATGTGAGGAACTTCTCGCCGATCCTGCCCAGCTACTCAGTAAGGGGTCCAGCAATATGCAGGGGGTGGAGATACCAAGCAAGCAGCGCCAGAGGGCTCGACGACAACACGAACCCGATCGTAGCCGTCCTCGTCGCATGCTCCACGGCATAGGCAGTGCCGAACTTGACAAACTTGTCGCTCCTCTCCAGCGCCTCTCGCTCATGCGCTTCGAGCGGTGTGTCGGCTGCTTCGTCGGGACACGTCATGGCGCAAAAGTTCACTAGATAACGGACCTTCAGCTCGTGTCCATAAGTGCCTTGTAAGCAGGGTGAGAAGTCTCTCACGATGAAGCGCCTTGCAAGAGTCATAAGTGCCCGCCATGATCCGCGCCGTGTAGCTCCCGATGTCGCCGCCTTGTAGGGCGTACCCGCCCTCAAATCCCAGCCCGGCCATGAGCTTGGGCAGAAGCCGCGCGGAGTCCTGCAGCGCCCAGTCCCTGTCGACGGGCGGGGAGTCGGAGAAGGCGTAGCCTGGGAGTGAGGGGACGATGACGTGGTAGGGTAGGTCCTCAGGTGTGTACTTGGTCTTTAAGGCTGAGAGGATGCCGATGAATTCGAGGAAGCTGCCTGTGTATGTTTAGTTGAGATGGTAGGTTTGTGAAATGATGAGGACCTAATTACCCGGCCATCCATGGATACACATCAACGGGATCGCATCCTTCTTTTTCGAAAAGAGGCCGATGAAGTGGATCGAGTACGAAGCCCCATCATCATCTATGATTTTGGCCTTGAAGTTAGCATACTCGTTCACGCGGGCCTCGACCGCGTTCCTACTTGCACGCTTAGTTGAAGTTTCCCTACAGCAAACGAGGAATTCATGTTCTCACCAGTCGAAACCATTGGCCCAGCGTTTCTTCGCCTCAGCCATCCACTCATACTCGACGCCGTACTTCCCGCCCGCAGACGAGTTCTCGTACGTCCTCGGCCCGAGCTTCGACAGGCGCACGAGGTCGCGCAGTTCTTGCAGCTCTTCCGGCGGCGTGGAGAGGCGGAAGGGCGAGATTTCGAGGGTGGGGCCGTGTGGGAAGTGAGAGTATTCGGACATGGTTGCTTCTACTTATGGAGTCGTAGGAGGTAGGAAAGACTGAAAGAGGGATTCTTGAATTTCTGAGTTGGGGACTGGGACTTTTTGTGGTTTCACAGACGAGCGAGGTTGATGTCATTGAGGTTGTAACAAGGGCGCGGTTGACTTTGCTGACACATCATCCCAAGCCATGAATTGGGACTTTTGGTTTTGCGGGCGGTGGCACGAGGGACGCAACCTTAGAAGGCACAATGTATCGCAGATCATTTCCTGATTGAATTTCCCATTGGTCGTTGTATTCATTTGATTATGATTGGCAGCTTGCTTAACCTACCTAATAAACAGGTATCGCAGTCTACCTAACACTCTATCACGACACTTTAAACCGATAACAGCACTTTGGCCTAGGCCCGGATCCCAATAAAGCGAAGGAAACAAAATCTGAGGTCAACGACAAGTCGTTGACGTTCGGCCAAACTTATCCCCAGCATAAGAGGGGGAGCCGGCAGACGGCAGGACCGCAAAACGTACTGGTGACGCTGTCGTCCGCGACGCTGAACGCTGACAGTACCCACAGATGCTAGAGCTTGGTAATGACTCGAAGATATTTCTTCTGTTTGCTATTGTTGAAATTTAGTGTTTCTTGGTATTCTTTGTCTTCCTGTCTTGAAATATTTTGCCCCGTGGGCCGTCATCCTGTCGCAAGATGGTAGCCATCAGATTAAACTTTTTGGGAGGATTCAGATGAATCGAGCGGGATACTTCTAGCTGTGAGTATATTCAAACTCAGTTGCAGCTATCAGAATCAGGAGTCTGAAAACCCGCAATTGGTGCACCTCTTTCAAAGCATCCCACAGCGTCGAAACCCATAGTAGTTGCGCATAGTGCGAGTAAAGTAGGCGGTCCTAAATGTTTTGACGTTCTTCCATTTTCCCCTCCGAATGATGCGGTTTACAAAAGTATGGAGAAGGAAAGTTGGAAGGGAAGAAGAAGATTATATATAACACCCGGTTGTTTGCTACTTCGCTCGCTTTAGGGTTAAAACGATTTAGCGTCACTCGGACATTTTGATTACCCCTGAAAAATTGTAACAAGATTACCACCGCCGCATTCCGTCTAACAAGCCACGATAAGCTAATGTTCTGGACTTGTGGTTAAATCGTCAGCCTTAACCAGACTTATCTCGCCTCGATACCGCTGGAGTTGTGCGCTAGTAACCATCTAATTAAGACTTCAAGCAAGAAACTCCACCTCTTATCCCATTACAGGCAACCGCAAGGCTTTGCGATTACAAACATGAGGCACTGATTTCTTTCGCTTGGCCTGATTCGACATAAAGCTCTACGTCTCACTGTAGACCGCTGGCACGAAATGGAACACCGAGTCGAGAATGCTGAGAGGCGTGTCCCGCCACAAATGGTTGAATCTGTGCGAAATTGTACGGGCGGTGATGCGTATATTACATGCTTCTGGCAACCTCCGGTGACGCTGCTTCAGTGAGGCTGTGCAGTCCGGAAGATGCATCGTGACTTTTCTTCCGTTACGCCTCGTGAGTCCTACTCCCAAGGAGGACATGGCGTACTGAGTAAACAATGCATACAATTGCTTGAGAACTAGGAAAATTGCATGGCAGGTCTGTATGGGTTACGGACATATGTGCAGTGGCCACTGGCAGTGCAGCGATGTGAACAGCGTGTTTGCGTTGGGGATGTCCGCATGCAGTCGATTCTCAGTTAGCCGTTGAAAATTACCGGCACGATGGTCCGAAACCATAATCTCTCCCCTGCACTCTCAGCCTCCACTAGAGAAGAGCCTCGCGGAATCAAAGCGCCAAACCGTCATCTTACCTTAGTGTCTGCACGTGGCTGATGAGGCTGGACCGCGTTTCTTTCCCACTCTCATGCAAATGCCACTCGACTGACAGACTCTGATGTTGCAACCGTTGTTCTCTAGTAGTAGAAAATGGAAAAAAAAGGCGTTGTGGCATGGAAAGTTCCTGAAATCCGAGGACGATGGACCGGAGGCTGAGTTTACACTGCCTTTGACATCGTAGGCTGCCTCTTCACGATGTTGATACAAGCAGATCGGGTACCTCGGCAAGTTGAAGATCTTATAAGGTCAGATTTTTTTCGTGTTGAGCAGATGAATCCAGACATCAACTCACACAGTCAACAACCAGTCAAACACTATCGCATTTACCAAAAGCATCCTTATATCATACTCTTTCCCAACCAAAAGATGGATCATTCAACAAACACAACCGACATTATTTCCCCCCAAACAATAACTGCTTCCCTTTTTGGTCTTGCTCTCCCTTCCATGGGCCAACCATCAGGACTGGTATGCGAAGCTGACGCAGAATATGTGGACTGCCTGCTTCGTATATCCCCCGTCATCTGCCTTATCGATGCTATACGCATCGTGTATCGCTTGACGTCCTTTTTATATCGTGGTGGATCTCTCGATGCGGCCATGAGAGATCTGCTATGCTGGCGATTCAAGGGTCAGCATCACGCTGGGCTACGAGTTCCCCAACCCACTACTCTCAAGACGGTGGCCTGCAAGATTCTGCTGCGAGTCATCTTTTCCTTTGGTACGATCTGCGCATTCATCAAGATTTGCGGTTCCGAGGGGCTCGTATGGACAAAAGTCATTGCCGTGGCGTTCTTCTTCTCGTTCTTCGTCTCCGAACTGTTAGTCGTCTGGCCTGTGACGATCTGGCCTGACATGGCTATCCCGGGTCCCGAACGCAACAACGAGCAAGTCTCGCGCTACATGGTAACCTACTGCTCGATCGCTCTCGCGGTCACGTTCATGCTATGGTTCGCCTCTGCGGCTGCCCAAGATTGCTTTGGGAAACCTCATCACACCCAGCCTCAGTTGTTGGCCGCTACTGCCGCCGCGCTGAGCTTGCCCTTGATCCTTGGGGCGCTTTGGTGCGTGTTTTCCAAGAAAGTTGTCAAGGTGCAGAACAGACTGGTGTCGACTTTGATACTGGCTGTACTGGTGTTGCTGACCGTGGCCTCTTACCTCGGCTGCCTAATGCTTCCAAGTCACACATCTTCAACCATAGCCCAGTCTGTCTCGGCCCTTCTAGCCGCGACTTTGTGCGTGATTCTGATGTGGTTCGCTGCGTCATCATTACAGGCCTTGAGAAATGAGGAAGACAATGCCAATGCACGGGGATGGGTTGAAATAGTCACCGCATTCTATTTCTTCGGTATCAATTTCGCTACAGCGCTGATGTACTACATATATAGCTACAACCCAGCTGGTACGGCAAAGCCCCACTGGGATTGGGAAGAATGGCTGGGCTGAGAGTAGACTTCACTTCATAGGATAGACTTCTTGTTCAAACAAATTGGGAAGAATAGCTGGGATAAGGGTAGGCTTCATAGCATAGACTCCTAGATCAGACGCATTATAGACAGTTGCATACGCCTTTTAGTTTTCTCGATCCTGTGCGAACGGCCAGAACGACGGGTTAGTCTTGAGTCATCTCATGCGGTTTCAATTGCCGAGTCGAATAGAGCAAGAATGGTAGCTGAAATCGTTCAGCTAACATTCCTCGCTTGAATGCCGGCCTCCACAGATCATCATATTTGAAGAACTGGCTATCATGTCAAGGGCCGGTTAAATCGAAGGGTGTCGACCAGGATTTCTGCAGCAATTCAAGCGGGGAACCCCACCCGAATTTCTTGGCCACGAAATCTTCCCGATCTGGCTTAGTGCACTACGATCTATGGGTCGAGATAGCCTCATTGACAGCGCGTTTTCTCCAGCATGAATGCGCGGTTTCCCATTTCTTTTCTACATCTCTTTGATAACGGCAATGTAATCAAATTTAAGGTGGGGAGGGCACCAAACGAGGTAGGATCGCCAATTATGGCGACCGCATCAAGGAAACAATGTCGAATCAAGGGCGGCGATGAGGATCGCGAAGTACGTGAAGTCCACTTAGATCTGTGGCCCGCGGGCACCGAGGAATCGATTACCAAGTCAGGAAGGTCTCCAGGGCTGTTCATGGTGGTGCTGACGGTATTCGTGGTGAGCAAAGAAATCACTATAAAGGATAGTCAACTTCCGCGACAAGACTGAGAATAAACCAGGCACTCTCCCTCAAGCTCACATTTTCACACTGGTCCTCAATATCCCCGATACGCGAGATGCTTCTTCCGACAAACTTGGCGACCATCGCCCTGGCCGCTCTCCATCTCGGAGCCGCCACCGCCGAACGGCCCGTCATCCGGGCAGACACCAACCGCGACGGCGCCATCAACGAGGCCGATGATGCCGACAAGGCGTTTTGGACTTCGGCCCGGGGAGCGATCTTCCTTCCAAATGTCGGTGATTCCCTCCGCCGTTGTGCGAACACCGATCTGCAAGGCAACCCCCTGAGTAACCACGAGCTCGCCTCCTGCAACGACGCCTCCGGCCATCTGCTCCTCGAGCCAGGCTTGGTCGCGCCGCTGAAGACCGCCCCGGTAGATGTCTCGGACAATGTCTTTGCCCATATTTATGCCACTCCCAAAGTTGCAGCAAAGAGGGTACGCCTATTCGTGAACGACTTTCCCTCCCGCGCTAGCGAAACCGCCGCATGGAGGCTCGTCGACCCTGAATTCATCTTCAACGCCACACAACTGAAGAACGGCATCTCCTTGGGCATCGACGGCCGCGAATTCGTCACAGACGCTTCAGAGTGGGATGGAAAAGTCACAGTCCACTTCGACCTACACGTCAACACCACAATCCTCTCCGACGCCGTCGAGCTCAAAGTCGCCCCGGTCCTGACGCACCACCACCTTCAACGCGTCGACACCCTCATCAGCACCGCCGCCAACGACTCCGATCCCGTCCAGCTCGAGTTCATCCGCCAGCTAGACGCGGGCCGCGCAGCTGCCGGTCTGCAGACGCCGCTCTACCTCTTCAACCAGAGCAGCGACATCTGGGCGCAGGACTTCATCGAGCCGGCGTACGCCAGCATGCCGGGCCCGAACGGCCCCATATCGATCCGCATCGTTCTGAGGTCCGCGCAGTCGACGCGGACTGGCGGCCGCCAGGTGTTTGAGCAGTTGAGGGGCAAGGGCGTGGGCGGATTCCAGCCTGAGGGGGGCCATCGGGGGTTTGGACATCTTGAGATCAACTCTTTTGGTAATCTCGAGACGATCCCGCCGTATACATCCAAAAGCGGCATCAAGTACCCCGTCGGAAGATTATTCAGGGCAAGCACTTTGAGAAGATGCCCGCGGAGTCGATGACGAAGTTCCTCGATGGGTAAGGGTTGCAGAAGCCGCTGATGCTTGAGACCGGGTGGCTGCTGATCGGGCACGTCGACGAGTTCGTGCAGTTCCTGCCGTCTAACAAATCGGGGCTCGGGTTCACTATCGGTATCGCGGATACTGTCTCTGCTCTTGAGATCCTGCGGAACGCGTCCACCGCAGGCCACGGCGGGGTGCGGGCTGTGTCATTCAATGGCAGCCTCGACAACACATTCTCAACTTCTGCGGAGGAGTTGGCGACGACGATCGACCAGATCCTCGCCAACGAGACGTTCCACCAGGTGAATGCCTACGCCCAGAAGCACATCGACGCCAACCTCGAGACGCTCCTTTCCGAGATCCCGATTGCGAGAGAGCATGTTGTCCGGGTCCCGGTGCTCTTCAAGGATCTCAACATGGGCCAGGGGTTTAGCCGCTCCGATGACGGACTGCCTTCGCACACGGACACGGTGATGGCGGACGAGTTCCTGGTGGCGAGCTTCAGCCCTGCTGCGATCAACGGGATTGTTTTGGGAGGGCATTACTTGAGCCCGAAACCGTGGGGACCTGTGATTGACGGGAAGGATCTGTTTGAAGAGAGACTGAAGGCGGTGTATGGTGCGACTGGTATGGATGTCGGATTTGTAGATGACTTTCTGTCGCATCATGTTGGGCTTGGGGAGATTCACTGCGGAAGCAACACCCTGAGGGAATCGGATGTCAAGTGGTGGGAGTAAAGACTGACTCTGGATATGGTCAATACCTGTGTGGGAAAGTGTGCACACGCACCCGTTTTGCATTGATCTAGGTCTAGACGTCTGAGCATTTGCCAGCACTCTACCTGGCATCTAAAGCCGCTCCTCTAGTTCTACTTTTATACTTCTAATTCTATACACTCATAATACGCTCTTCTCCCAGCTTAATCAACGCGAAGTCTCTTGGTGCCGTTGCCGTTGGCGTGGCCGTTCTCCCCGTTCTGCGCAGCAAAGTACTCCAGGCTGCCCTTGGGGTCGGCCTTCATGCCCTTGCTGCCGTTCTGCCAGCCGGCGGGGCAGACCTCGCCGTGCTCGTCGGTGAACTGGAAGGCCTCGACGAGGCGGATGGTCTCCTCGACGTTGCGGCCGACGGGCAGGTCGTTGACGGTGATCTGGCGGAGGACGCCCTTGGGGTCGATGATGAAGAGGCCGCGCAGGGCGACGCCCTCGTCCTCGATCAGCACGCCGTAGCTGCGCGAGATCTTGTGGGACTTGTCGGCGACCAGGGGCAGCTGGAGGTCGTCGCCGAGGCCGCCCTGCTTGCGGGGGCGCTCGGTCCAGGCGAGGTGGGAGAAGTGCGAGTCGGTCGAGACGCCGAGGACGGTGGTGTTGATGGCCTGGAAGCGGGGGAGCGCGTCGTTGTACTGGATGATCTCGGTCGGGCAGACGAAGGTGAAGTCGAGGGGGTAGAAGAGGAGGACGACCCTGTGGCGGTGCGTGTTAGTTATCCGTCTTTGTGGCACGGAGGTCGTTCGCTCCCTAGGAGACATAGTGTCTCACAAGGTAGACGGAGAGCTACTTACCACTGGCCGAGGTAGTCAGACAGAGAGATGTCCTTGAACTCACCACCGGGGAAGAGAGTGGTGGCCTTGAACTCAGGAGCAGGGCGCTGGACGAAAGCGGTAGACATTGTGACGGTTGTTGGTGGTTTTAGTGTACGGGAAGATCGTGGGGAGAAAGTTGGGGAACTGTGGAATTTGGAGGAGATTGATGATCGTGAAGGAAGAGAGCTTCAACCGCGTCAGGGGAGGAAAATTCTATTTCAATTATCTGTTACAGGAAGCTTTCCCTTATCTTGGGTTGCCCGTGCGACCATTCGCAATCGGGACCCATTCCGTATCCACTGCTTGGTCTCCATTTACCCCTTTGGCGTGACGCGATTCAGGGATGACGTGACTTGTAGCTCAATGCTTCGCGTCATTGTCGCGTTAATTAGGTTTGCTTTTTCCCGATAAGGGGCGGGTTTGCTAGCTGAAGAGGTTGAAATCAGACCACCGACGGCAACACGGATGCTGCAATGACTGTTCTGTGAGGCTTGCTTCACAGATTTGGCGATGTAACTGAGCTTCGAGGGACATGCATATACTTTGGTGCATAGGGTATTCATCCAGACAATTGAGTTTGGCATGGCCAAAAATGTCAATTGCTGGACCGGGCCGTTGGACGTTGCAATCAATAGCTCATCGTCAAAGTCATCCTAATCAAAGCCACCCGCCTTGCCATCGTTTTCCCGGGCCGGTCCATGCTCTTCAGGGAAAGCCGGTTCCGGTCTCGTCCCGTACGGAATGATGCGCACCATGTGCCGCCTCTCCCCGTCCTGGAAATCCGGCACGGCGGTATGCGCCACACTCCGTTGATCCCACACCACAACCGTTCCCTTCTCCCATCGCACCCTGCAACTGAAATCCAAGCTGCGAATGTGATTATGCAGAAATCCCAGCAATGCATCCGATTCCTCGGGTAGGAAACCTTCCACCTTGCGCGCGATGGTCGGGTTGACGAATAGGCTGGGCTTGCCAGTCACCGGGTGCTTGATGACGAGGGGATGAGTAGTAGAGACTGCTTCCTTGAGGGCCCGCTCCGTGCCGACGCGGGCTACCTCGCCGACGGACGCGGAGGTGTGGAAGAGCCGGAGGGGGTGGAGGGTCCGCCGGAATGCGGGGGAGAGAGCGGAGTAGGCGGCGGTCAAGGAGGTGAAGGCCGTGTCGCCGCCGCCCGAAGCTGGAGACTCCAAGACCCAGAAGAACGTGGTTGATGGGACATTTGGGGTGAATGTCTGGTCAACGTGCCAGAGATCATAGGTCGTGCGTGGCCCGAGGAGGTTTCGCAGGTTGCCTCTGTTGTATATAAGTAAACAATGTCCTGAGCTGGGATCTAATGAGGGGATGAACCAACGCTTTTTCGTCTGCGTAGACGAAATGGAATTCGGGGCCGGTGCCTTCTGGATATCCCATCGTCGGGTGCTAAGTCACGGTCAACTTGTGACCTATCTCGCATTACTTGAGCACTCACTTGATGAAGTGGTCCATAGTGTCGAACAATCTCCTTCTGACCCTCGAACCCCGCGTCGGCAAAGTCTTGATCTCTCTATGATAACTTCTCATTAGTGATAAAGCAATCGTAACAAACAACATGAGTTCCACGGTCGGCTTGACTCACAAGCACGAGCACACCCCTCTCGGCCGCCAGCAACGCGACCTCATCAAGACCGGCGCCGGACAGCTGGCTCAACTGGACCCCGCGGATCTCAGACCCAACCCGTGGGGTAATATTCTCCACTTTCGCATCCTGGGTCTTGAAGACGGAGAGCTTGTTGGACTTCTTCGCTCTCACGCCGGGCTCGTCTGCCTCAAAGTAGGGGACGTCGATGGTCGGCTGAAAACCGTCGGGCCGAGTGGGCAGGTAAGCTGGGTAAAGTGGCTGGGAGGCCATGATGAACTGACTCGGCCTGGAAGGGTCAATTGCTCGGGGTGTTGCAGTACGCTGGCGATGCTAGCACGTCATTACCCGGCGCCCTCTTGCAGTATATGTATTGCCATCTTCGGTTGTCATCACTAGACTGTGACAAAGTCGATGTTCTCGGCATCCTTTATCGGGGCCACCCCGATCAATCTTTCCCCCTTGGATGCCAGAGGAACCGATTCTGACCGGAAATTCTGTCAAGTAGCACACTCGGCGGGTCCCCGACGTTGACGGCATCACCCGTCCTGATGGCGACATCATCCGCTGCAGCTAGGAATATCCATGAAGCGCTAGTCGCCCTCCCCGGCCGGTGAAATTCTGCCGGCCGAACCCCCCTTTTTGAGTCCGAGGAAGAAATTCAGCCCGGGCGAGGCCGTTAACACAGATGGCCTCAATTCCATCATTGGCTTTGGCGATGTTGTAATCCACGTTCTGCAAAGTTTGAACGCGTCAAAGGTCGGGACGGTCCGACTTCACATTGGACTTGACCCGCTAGGTGTGGCTTCGCTGAAGGTGAGGAGGCAGCCTGAGAATAGCGTCTCTAGCATATGCCATCTTGCTTGAATCCTCATAAAGACAGGCTTCAATCCATCGTAGAAACTGGTTATTCCCAACTTCAGTCAGCGAACAGAACGACAGCCATCATCATAGCAACAACAACAGAAACCCTGCCTTCTGATACAGAAGCTACGCCTTCAACGTCAAAACCAACCCTTTCGTCAACATTGTGGTTGTTGAGAGTGCATCCCTACTTTGAGAACCCCGAACACATCCTAGTCCTCAAACTGGACATTCTCCTGTTATCATGGGCCTTCGTCGCCAGTCTCATGAAAGACATGGACCAGTCCGCCACAACAGCAGCCTACGTGTCCGGCATGCAGGAGTCCCTCTCACTCTACGGCAATGAACTGGTCGAGTTCACGACTTACTTTTCCATCGGCTACGCCCTCTTCATCGTCCCGTCCCAGCTCATCCAAACCCGCGTGCGTCCATCGCTCTGGCTACCCTTCTGCGAGGTAGTTTGGGGTGCCATTACGCTTGCGACCTTTGCCGCACGCAACGCAAAAACGGTCTTTGGCCTGCGATTTGCCTTGGGCGTGTTTGAAGCTACGTCTTGGCCGGGAATCGTCAACCTAATCTTCAACTGGTACACTCCCTCGGAACTTGGCAAGCGTCTCGCAATCTTCGGCGTGAGCAGCGTCGCTGGGAGCATGTTTCTGGGCATCCTCCAGGCCGCACTGTACAAGAACCTCAACGGAGTACATGGTCTCGAAGGATGGCAGTGGCTTTTCGTCGTGTCGGGTATCATGACGATTGTGTGGGGCCTGTACGGGTTCCTCGTCATCCCTGATGCGCCGACGACCACCAGAGCTCTGTGGCTTACCAAAGAAGAGCGCGCGCTGGCCGCCTCTCGGATGGCCAAGTCAGGCACGACGACGCAGGAGATCATCAAAGGCAAAGCTCTCTGGAACAAGGTCAAAAAGCTCCTCACCTCGCCAGTTGCGTACCTATTCCTCGCCGCCTATCTCCAGTTTGCGTGGTCGCAGCGCGCGAACTCTTACTTCCTGCTGTATCTGAAGGGCCTCAAAGACGGGGAGGGCAACGCGCTGTACTCAGTGTACACTGTCAACCTGATACCCCTGGGCGGCTACGCCATCTCTATCGTGTCGAACATCTCACTCAACGCGCTGAGCGACTGGAAGAACTGGCGCTGGCAGGTTGGCGTCGGGGCCGCACTCCTGCAGCTCGTTGCCACTTCAGTATTGGCTGCGTGGCCGGGCGGCCGCGGCACGATCATGACGTTTTACTTTCTGACGTTTGCGACGGCGGCGTGGGGGTATGCCTTGCTCGCGTGGCTGGCTATCATCCTGCGCAAAGAGCCGGAGGCGCGGTCTGTGATTGTTGGTGTCGCCGTGACGTTGGTGTACGTCGGCCATGCCACGATTCCGCTGCGAGCATGGCGGACCGCGGACTCTCCGCGATATCCGATTGGATTTCCACTAGCAGCAGCCTTCAGTGTAAGTAGTATCGCGGCGATGATGGGTGTCAAGCGATATCCCGACATTCTCGACTTTGGTCTCAATTGGAGGGCCATCAAGGAGGCTGGGGATAGCGTCGCCACTCTTGACAAGGTCGAGGTTGATGGCGAGAGGGATGAGCAGGGCAAAGGTGAAGAACACATCAAAGCGAACAGGAGAATCTCTTCTTGAATGTGCTATTTGGGACTCATGGGGAGAGTCTAAGACTTGGACTGAAGTGATTCAGAGAGTCAATAACATTGTCATCTTGTGAAAGTCTCGATCTATCTAATTGTTATGATTGTAAGTGTCTAAGAAAATCTTCACGATGAAGCTTCCTGAGCAGCGGCAAAAGTGTGAAGACTGCCGGTCGCTCTTGGGTATTCAACCTTCGCCTCCCAAGGACCATCAACACCGTTGGACCCGTTAATCTGACTCTTGCTGTCCTCTTCCTCTTCCGGAATACCCCAGCCACCACCTCCTGGGGTATGAATGACACATCGATCTCCAGTCTTCATATCGACTTGGCCCCTAGGCCCGATGTTGATCCACCTTTCACCACCATCTTCCATCTTCTGAACCCAATAATTCGCCCCCGACTCGCCATTCTCACCACCCATCATGCCGTAGGGCTGGTGGACCCGACGCTCCGAGATGATGCCATACGTCAATGGTGCGCGGCATTCAAAGTCACGCACAATTCCGCAACCACCCGTGAACCTGCCTCGTCCGCCACTGCCCTGTCGGATTGAAAATTCACGGATCAATACCGGGTACCTCTTCTCGATGATCTCGATATCGGTAGTACGGGTGTTCGTCATGTGGATTTGAACGGCCGAGGCACCATTCCATGTCGGACCGGCTCCTTCGCCACCACAGATGGTCTCCCCGTAGCCGAAGCCAAAGCCCTCGCTGTTGTTGGTCGTCGAGTCCGGTGAAGCTGCTGGGTCGAGGGAGTTGCCAAAGAAGCCGAAGCAGTTCATGCAACCTTGCGATCCGGAGGCGGCTCGGAACGCCTTGAGCAGGAGGTCGACTAGGCGTTGGGAAGTAAGGGTGTTGCCGCAGCAGACCGCTGATGTCGGACCAGGGTTCAAGAAGGTGTTCTTGGGGATGATGACCTTTGTCGGAGTGAGACAGCCCTGGTTAAGAGGGATGTCAGATCCAATCAGGAGGCGGAGGGTGTAAATGAGGGCCGAGTAGGTAATTGCTGGTGGCGCGTTCATGTTAGACAGCATCTCACACGAAGTTCCCGTGAAATCGAATGTGCCGAATCCGGACTCGTCGATGGTGATGGAAACTTGCATGCGGGAGCCGTTGTCGAGATAATCCACGGCCTTCAGGGGCTTGGACCCGAATCTCTTGTATGCAGACAGGAGGTACTTCCTGACGGATACTTCGGCATTCTCTTGGATCTTCGTCATGTAAAAGTGCACAACAGGCTTCCCGAACTCTTCCATCAGGGCTCTGATGAGACTGCTGCCTTTGGTGTTGGCGGCAACCTGAGCCTTGAGGTCGGAAAGGTTGTCGGGGAGACGGCGTGAACCGCTGCAACCGGGATGGTTTCCTGGGGCGAGGAGGATTGCGATGATGCCTTCCTCATCAAAGGTGCCATCTCGGATAAGGAAGAATGACTTGATTGCAGCACCCTCCTGCCACAGCTCGGTTGAATCACTGCTTCTTGTCAGTATGGAAACACGATGACACGACTGAGAAAGTCCTTACGGTGGCATGGAGTTGTCCTTGGATCCACCAATGTCCAAGTGGTGGCCTCTCGAAGCTGTGTAGAAGCAGATCGTCTTTCCATCTTCATCGAAGACGGGCGTAATGACCGTGATATCTGCCAAAGTCAGCAAACCGGCCCAAAGGGTGTGGCTTTCAGGTGACTAACCAGGGAGATGAGTACCGCCTGCCTCAGGGTGATTAGAAACCAAGACATCGCCTGGGCGCAGCTTTCCGTGGTGCAGCTCATGCTGGTACTTGACAGCGTAGCTCATGCTTCCCAAATGGACGGGAACATGCGGCGCATTGGCGACCAAATCTCCGTTGGGGCTGAAGATGGCGCAAGAAAAGTCGAGACGCTCTTTGATGTTGAGCGAGAGACTCGTCTTCTGGAGAGTTCGACCCATCTGCTCTGCGATACTCATAAAACGGTGACCGAAAATGCTGAGCTTCACGGGGTCAACAACAAGCTCTCCATCGTCGGCTGGCTTGTTTTTGTTCACTTTGTCGACAACATCGATGACGACGTGAGAAGTCAGGATCTTGGCTCGAGAACCAGGCACGACGACAATGGTCTGCGTGCTATCGATGATGATCGCTGGGCCAGCGACGATTGCTCCAGGCTGCAGCGTGTTGAGACGGAAAACCTTGGTGGCTTGGAGGCCGCCCTCAGTGAAGTATGCGTTGGTCTGTATCTGAGTTAGTCAAAACTTCAAATGCATACGAAGGCAGGATGCTTACAGTGGTGTCTTCGCCCTTGGTGACGGCGCTGAATGATAACGACTTCAATTCCTCTACGAGTCGATCATTGTCTGTGCTAGACTCTTCGGCCTTACCAACTCCGCGTACGCGGATGTCGTCGACATGGACCTTCCTTGATCTGGGGAAGGTGAAAGAAAGTTCTCGCAGATGCTCTCTCTCCAGAGCTGAGAGCCAATCGCCATCCTCAGGTTGAAGAATCATGAAGTTGGTATCGGTCCCGTTGTATCTGAGGTTGAGGTACGGCTCGTGTTGAATAGAGGCATCCTTGATACCCTGAGAGAGTAGTCCGTCTGTTGCCTTCTTCTTGAGGTAGTCGATCCTCTCGTTGAGTCTGGGAAGCGACTCATCAGACAGCATCTCGGAGCTTGGCTCCTGAGCCTCTTGGACCACCTCCGCCAGAGCCATTCCGTATGCTGACAGGATGCTCGAGTACTTGTGGACGACGATGCGGCCGATTCCTAGCTTCTCCGCGATTTCACATGCGTGTTGCCCACCTGCACCACCAAACGTTGCGAGGTTGTGGTCGGCAGTGACAAACCCGCGGGCCTCTGTAAGGGCTCGGATGGGCCGACTCATAGACTCGTTGGCAACGTCAATGAAGCCGACTGCGACTTCATAAGGCGTCATCGAGCGTCCCGTATCAGTGTTGATTGTCTTGGTGAGCTCTTCGAATTTCGTGGCGACAATCTCAGAATCCAATGGCAAGTTCTCATCGGGGCCGAATATGGCGAGGAAATAGCTTGGGATCAATCGACCGAGACTGCACGTTGTTAGCGCAAGATCGCACATCGTCTTGAAGCAGTGACTTACAAAAGGTTGGCGTCAGTCACAGTAAGAGGACCGCCCTTTCTGTATGAAGCTGGGCCTGGGTGGGCTCCGGCACTCTGCAGCAAATCAGTTGGCTTTGCTTATTACCACACTTGACGTGAGAGTACATACCTCAGGCCCGACCTTGAAGAGCCCGTCGCGCCAGAATAACATGCTGCCACCGCCTGCAGCGACAGTGTTGATGTCCAGTTGAGGACTCTGAATGGAAACGCCGGCAGTGGTGGATTCGAAGACATGTTCCAGGGATCCTCCATAACGACTCACGTCGGTAGAAGTTCCACCCATGTCAAACCCAACAATAGGAGACTTGCCGTCGTACGACGTGCGTGCATGACCAACCACTCCTCCTGAACACAAATCAGCGGCTTTCTTCAGAGAGCTGAGCGATTGTAAGAGCGTGATACTTACCAGCAGGGCCACTGAGAATGCCGCGCAACCCACTGAACGCCTTGTGGCTGACCAGCCCACCGTCGCTCTGCATGAACTCACACGAGATTTCGTCAAGGTTGCCGTCCTGGAATTGTTTCGCAAACCCATTCACGTAGCGGATGATCTCGGGAGTGAGGTAGGCATCAGCCGACGCTGAACTTCCTCTTGAAATCATCTTGATCATGTTGGCGCCCACGCTTGATGATGTTGAAACATGCTGAAAGCCAAGATCGCGGGCAATATCAGCAACCTTGTTTTCGTGGTCAGGGTACATGTAGGAGTGCGCAAGACAGATAGCCAGAGTCTCGACGCCCTTGGACCTGATGTCCGAGAGCTTCTGACGAACTTCCTCTTCATCCAAGGGGCGGATGACTCTGAGAATGTCTCCCGTGATGCCCTTGACAAACAAGCCAGGCGACTCCTTGGGCTGAGTACGAGCGGTCTTGTAGACATCCTCATCGTACGCCTCTACAGTGAGGCGTTCTGAAATCTCCACAACTTCGTCATAAAGAAGCTCTGGCTTGCGGATGCCAAGATCAAAAAGTTTGGGTCTAGATTGGTAGCCGATGTCGAGGAGGTCGCGGAATCCTTGGGTGACTACGAAGGCATGTCGAGTTCCTTTCCGCTCGAGGAGTGCTGGTCACTGGTTAGCTAAAATAGCTTCTTGAAAATCCTCGTCTGCTCACCATTTGTTGCAACGGTAGTTCCCATGCGTATTGAGTGGATTAGATCTTTAGGGATTGGGGACCGACGAGGGATGGTTGTGCCAGACACCATCTCTAAAACCCGCCTGATGCCTTCGGCTGGCGCGTCATCGTAGTTGCCGGGGTCAACAGACAATAGCTTCAGCACCACATCGGGCTGTCCTGGAACGGAGGCCCAAACATCTGTAAAAGTGCCACCGCGATCTATCAGTGTAATAGTTAGCTTGAAGCTTTAGCGGCGAAGAACAATGGCTGACTTACCGATCGCGAAGTTGATGCTCTTTGGCTCAATTGGGGGAATAGTTGTCCCAACAGCCATCTTCACGTCTAACGAGTGATAATAACAAATGAACAAGAGATCGAGGTTACCAGACGGTACGGAAGACTTCACCAGAAGCTCATCATGTTATATTATGCGCTCCTTTCGGATGCATCGTCGCCAATCCGGGAGAGACAGCGAGATGCCGATGTCGCAGATTCGATCGCCGAGTGCTCCGGCAACCATTATCCCAAGATGCACGATGATATTGGACACAATAAACGCCCGTCGATTCGAACTGCCACGAATTCATGCACCTATCAGTCAGCTATGCACTATGATAGGTGATCTGTAGCCTGTGCAGCTTCGTCGATAGCGGGGTAAGGGGAAGCAAAGGCGGGAGATATGGCCAGAACCCTGTTCTCCAACCTCGTCGTTTAGACCTTCCAATGATAAGGGTCCTATCACAGCTTTCGTCTCACAGCAGCACGCCGCCAAGTGGATCCATGCATGGGGAAGTTGCAACGCGGGTGATAAGAACCCGGGGCTGATGCGGTCGACGATAAACCCCCGAACCAACCCCATGCTAGTCGGCGACGCTGACCCTTACCCGGTCGGAGATATGGCTAGCGATATGAAGATGGCCAGTTCCAACAGCGGCCTCGCCAGGCCAACAAGGACTCACGTCTAGCTAAATACAAATGATTTTCCCCTCGTTGGCATCGTGGGCGCAGCACATGTGTTTTTGAATTGTTTTTAGACAAGACCAATTGTTGAAGCAACACCCCAGTGATACAAACGTGCCAAAACGGCATCATGGCCGAGAAGAAAGACAGTCCGGCAGAGCAACCGGAAATCAACGCCATTCATCCAAGCTCCTCGAATGTTCAAGGACAGTCTGAAATAACCAAAGCACCGCAGGATGGAATTCTTGATGAGGCCGCCGAGTTCTTGGCGAACGCAAACGACTATCCGCCAATGACCCCGGAAATGGAGAAGAAGATTGTGAAGAAGATCGACGCTTGGATGATTCCGCTTGTGAGAAATTCTTTGCTCATCCGTCTTGTGTTATGAAGCTAAAGCTGAACCTCTACAGTTACTGTTCACCGCCACCCTTGGTGCAGTCGACAAAGTCCAGATGGGAACGGCGTCTCTCTATGGCTTCCAAACAGATAACGGGTTTGTTGGACAACAATACAGTTGGCTTGGAAGTGTTCTACCATTGGGGGTAAGTTAAACAGTGGTCGTTGTTGAATCCATGTACGCAACTTCTGACGTGAATCATCCAGCAACTCATCGGATATGTCATCGCGTCTTATCTTGTCCTCCGATTCCCACCCGCAAAGTTTCTATGCGCCGCATCCTTACTCTGGTCGGTTTTGACGCTTCTACATGCACCGTGTCGGAGTTGGTCCGGCTTCATGGCTCTTCGATTCTTCATGGGCTTCATCGAGGCTGCCATTTCCCCATCATTGACGATTCTCGTCTCAAGCTTTTACACGAAGAAGGAACAGCCCCCAAGAAACGCCAGTGAGCACAATGTCGCTTCTATAGCCAAAAAACACTTGCTGAATTATTGTTCACAGTCATCTTCGCGTACTTCTCCTCGGTCTTCAATGGCTTCTTCGCTTGGCTAGTTGGCAAGATCCCGGACTCAGCCCCTCTTCTCAAATGGCAATATTTGTACCTCTTGACCGGAACCATCAACGTTCTCTACTCGATATTCATCTGGTTCACCCTCCCCGACAGCCCCATGAATGCCCATTTCTTGACCGATGAACAAAAGTACTATGCGACCAAGCGCCTCGCTGCTAATCGCACTGGTATTGCGAACAAGGTCTGGAAATGGGATCAAGTCTGGGAAGCTTTGATGGACATCAAGATTTGGATTATTTTCGTATTCAATATTTTCATCAACATTCCGAATGGCGGCCTCGTCAACTTTGGCAGCATCATTATCAACAACCTGGGTTTCACTTCCTTGGAAGCTAGCCTCCTGACCATGCCGTTCGGCGTTTTGGCAACATCTAGCGCCTGGGCGTTTAGCTATCTGGCAGCTAGATGGCATAACCGGAGAACGCTCGTTGCTTGCATTGCTCTTTTGCTTCCCATCCTTGGAACGGCAATTGTTCATGGGCTTCCTAGAACGAATATTGCAGCACAGATGGTCGGGCTCTATTTCATGTATTTCTACTGGCGTAAGTGTAGCCGATTTAGAAATTTGTTCCCAATGTCTAACCATTATCGCAGCCCCATACGTGGTCGGCATCTCTCTACCGCAAGCCAACACCGCAGGACAGACCAAGAAGGCTGTCTGCTTCAGTTTGGTTCAAGTTGGTTATGCTGCTGGCAACTTGATCGGACCGCAGACATTCATCTCAACTCAAGCACCGAAATACAATGGAGCAGTCATCGCGATGCTTACAAGCTACGTGGTGAGCATGGTGTTGATGTTGGCTTACTGGCTAGTGGCGCTCTTGGAGAACAAGAGACGTGACAAGAAATATGGCAAGCCGGAGGCTGTTCACGAGGGAACGGTCGATGGGTTCGTAGATATCACGGACAAGAAGCAGAAGGACTTCAGATACACCACTTAGCATGGCGCTCTCTATAGGAAACTACGGGTGAGTGGCGAACCAGGAACGTAAGGAAGGGGTCAAGTAAGAGTCGAAGAAGAGCGCGTTGATCGAAAGTCACTTTCGCTAGTTGATACGATACATTGAGACTCGCATTATGACGTTTCATGCTAGACTAATGGTGTCATACCGACCTGCAAGTATCGACCAGCCTTGCTCCGCATTGCTCGTCTCCAGGTCTCGGGCTTTCCAAACGTCTTCTATAATACGCCTGGCCTTTCTCACGTTGCCTAATTGTCTAGTTTGCTGCAACAAGTGGATTTTCTCTAGAATCATCCGCCGGTCTTCATCTGAATCAGAGCGGATACCGAGTGTCGCAACAGTGAATAGAGGCCAAAGAAGAGTGTTGGTGCGAAGAGAGATCTTTGGAATGATCTCAAGAATTTGAGTCGTGAGCCTAAACATGTGCGGGTGCGAAGGATTACATCCGTCGATGCGGGCATACAGGTACATCAGGCTCGTGAGACGCTTCAGCTCGGAAATCCACTCCGACTCGTGGGGTTCATCCGAGAAAGACTTTGTTTGAGTGCTTTGGGCTGAAAGGTTTTGCATTTGATGCAGCTCCCTCTCGATTGCATTTCGCGTGCCGTTATGAATGGAGGCATCTTCTTGAGAGGGGCCTTGGCCAGTATGGCCAGAAGTTTGTATTGATAAACTGTTGGCGAGGTTCGTGATTTGAGAGAGGAGGTCGATGAGACGTTTTGAGCAGCCGGTCAAAGTCATGAAAATGGACGAGTCGTACCCGCCAATGAGATTTGACAGCCGACTTGCCGTGTGTGGCACGTTTGCCGCGTCTGGGCTAGCTGTGAAGGCAAGAGCATCGTGGTAGACAAAATATGTGGAGGCGAACGCATACAGGCTGGAGGAGAAATCGTCGTCTTTGATTTCATGGCAGATTTCCGACATCAAGAAGGATCTGGCAAATGTTGCATGAACTTCCCATGAGCGAGAGCAGTCGTGCAGGATCTGTGACGAAATAGTTAGCTTCCTATGTATGGAGATTGCATGGCCGTGAGAATGGGGCATCGAAGATCGTACTTCGAAGAAACACATCATCAATGTTGACGCCATGATTTGCTGGGCCAATTCTTTCCTCAAGGACCCGCCGATAGTCGATGAAGAGTATTCAGATATCATGTTTCTCAGAGAAAATAATGCATGGTCTCGGTAGGTCCAGATACTCCTCAGCTGCTCCGAATGTTTTAGGACCTGCATTTGATGTGCTGAAACAGCGAGGATGCTCCGGTATACAGGGCCTCCTGGCGATGCTGCAGCTATCCGGAGAATGATCTGACGGTAGGGGTTGATGCCGTCTTTCAGGACACAACGTGGAGCAATGAAATCATTGAAGTAGTTCCACAGGGAGGCTTCTCCCGTTGAAAATTTCAGTGGAGAAAGACTTCTAGGAATCGTTAGGTCCGATGAGCTTGTGTTCAATGAGAGCAAGCTGCAGGCTGCGTCAGGTGATCCGGAGTGGTTATCTGAATCGTCCACCCATGGCTCGATAAGAATCGCTGAAACCTCTTCAAAGTCTTGCCAAGTTGTGTTGAGAAACATCCACTCTTCAACCAAGCTGCTGTAGAAACAAGATCGCAAGCGACTCTTCAGGCGGTTCCCATGATTTGGTTGCCGTTGCCAGGAAAGCCGTATTTCATAATGACAACTGAAACCTAGTCTCTGGCAGTGGTTGCAGATGGGCCGCTGCTCTGTGGATTCCAGTTAGCCTCATCAGCAGCATAAGGCCTTGTCGAATTTCATACCAGAACATTTGACGCGTCGCTCTGGATTTGTGTAACTATAAGTCCATGTTGGATAGTCTCTTGAACATGGCAGTGTGACATGAACCCACCTCGGCACTTCCAGCATCCACTTCTCACGCGAAGTTCCCCGTTCCGGCGCTTTCGAGCCGGGTGTGCTGAAGCTGGCATGGTAACTTTGCTTGTGAACAAGTGTCGATGTTTTTGGTGATGAGACGCAACTCCACCGCATGCAAAGATCACCAAATGTTCATACGATTCTGGACGGCGTCACCCAGAATCGTTTGTTGTGTCAATCAACAGATAGGATGAGATGATAACGGGAATAAGGCATGGCAAGTCGAATCGACGGCATCATCCCAGTTGGCTAATCGCTACCCCGCAGATACGGATGCTGCCCATAGTGGAGATAGACACCGATTGGAGGACATCGGCGTCGGCGTCGGTGCGACTGGGCCGATCCAACATAGGGTCCAATTTGCAGACAGTTATATCAGTGCTATTGAGTCGTGGTGTCCACTTCTCCGCGCTTCAATTGGAAGAGTCCCGGTTGGGTATCGCATGACTCCGGCGCAAGCCGCAATCGGGAGGCATCCGACGTCGGAGGTGTTGCCCTCGGAGTTGGGACGTTGTCGCGACTCAAAATAGGCAATCTCTCAATGAACACTCCCAAGTCTAGCCAGTCCTCCTATTCTACGATCGGTCTCGATTTCCGAATATTCTTGAAGATGTCAAGTCAAAAGCCGTCAGTATTGATCATTGGCGCCGGTACGTTTGGGCTGTCGACTGCCTATCATCTCACCCGCGCCGGCTACAAGTCCATCACGATACTTGAAAAGGGCACAACAGTACCATCCGAGCTTTCAGCAGGAAACGATGTCAATAAAATCATTCGTGCAGAGTACGAAGACCCGTTTTACACCGACCTAGCCCTCCAGGCCATGGAAGAGTGGACAAACAACCCGACATTTTCCCCGCACTACCACCAGACCGGATATCTGCTGGCGAACTCGGCAGCGGCACCCGAAAAGACCAAAAAGACCTTGGCAAAGTCTCTGGAGAGCATCAAGACGCACCCAGCATGGGTCGACAAGATTGATGCCATCGAAAGCCGCGAAGACATCTCCAAAGCTGCCCCCGCCTTGGATGGCCCGATGGAGGGATGGAAGGGCTATTTCAATCGCTTTGCTGGGTATGCACATGCTGCAAATGCGCTGAAATCGACGTACGACTATGTAAAGGGTCAAGGAGTGGAGATCCATACTGGCGATGAGGTTGTTGCCTTCCAATATGATGGCGATCGCTGCGTTGGTGCTCGGACGGCATCGGGAAAGCAGTTCACCGCAGACAAGACCATCATCACGGTCGGTGCGTCGCTGGGAAATGTCCTTCCATCTGTCGGCCGACAAGTCACCGCCAAGGCTTGGAGTGTACTTCATATTCAGCTTCAGCCGGAGGAGGCCGAGAAGTTGAAAGGCATTCCGGTCACTTACGCGCGCGACCTTGGATTTTACTTCGAGCCGGAGTCAGGTACGGGTATTCTGAAGTTCTCGCCGAGTGGCGGTGGATATACCAACTACTCTCCTACGACTGGTCTTTCCGTGCCTCCTGTCGACAACAACTTCGTGAGCGAGTCAGACGAACAAAAGATCCGCCAGCTTCTTCGAGAAACTCTCCCAAGTTTGGCAGACAGGCCTTTTATCAACAAGCACATCTGTTGGTGTGCCGATACTGCGGACTCTGATTATGTCATCGATGCAGTCCCTGGGAAGAAGGGCCTGTTTCTTGCGACCGGGGACTCCGGGCATGGATTCAAGATGTTGCCTGTGGTTGGAGACTGGATCAAGACTCTGATTGAAAAGGGAGAGCAGAGCATCCCTCGCTGGAAATGGAAGGAAGGAAGCGACGCCGGCAGTAATGTCAGCTGGAGGGCAGGCGAAGTCTTGGATCTAAAGGACGTAGGGTACACGTCTAATTTGTAATCCATTCTCGTTCGTCTATTCACAGTTCATAAGATTGGCGCCTTTTGCCCCGTTGATCGTCGACTTGTGTCTTGCTTCACCAGATGCACCAAATCCTTAGCTCGCAGCTTCGGCGAACCGGCTCCTTTTCTGTCCCTGATATGTAGAAAGCGCTATGCGGGCACAGCAGCTCAATCTCATCGTCGCCCTTTCCTTTGCGAACCAAAGCCTCGCTGTCGTAGAATTTGATCAGATAAACCTCCTCTGGAGATTGCCCGCTGAGATAACACCACGCATGTTCCCGGGCCTCGTCGCTTTCGCCGTCTTGGAATCCAGAATCTCTCCTTCCCCCATCCAATGGCCTCACCATAGCATTTTGACTATAGTAAAACGGGACGCACCCGGGGCGCTTGCGATACGTTCGTGTTAGTGGAGCAAACTCGACGTCTTTCGACACCGGCAGACTCATATCTATAACCGCCAACGGATCACGGTGGACAGTTTCGAACACGCCATACGCTGAAGAAGGCATAGCGTGTCGTTAATCCACGTAATCCCATTTCGACTGAGTTTTCGGTCGCCCACGTGGAAGCCGCGGAAAGCGGTGCGATTCACATGCATCTTGTTGTGTGATGATGTGATCCCGCCGCGGACTGCCGTTGCTGGTCTTTACTTTTCAAATGGTCTGAGAGCTCAACTGCTATCGGAGATGCGGCAAGTCATGCAACAGAGATGGGCCACAAAGAATGCGTGTCGTGGCGAGTCCCAAGAAGTGGACGCCTCACCAGACCATCCTCATTTCAACAGTAAAAAAGGCGTGGCAAACATTGATGCCCAGCAAATGATGGGATGAACTGTGTGGCATACCAGGGCGCCAAGGTTCACGGACGGCGTGAAGCTTTCAGAATTCTGCCCAAGCTGGAGCTTGTAGCCGAGCATATCAGGCGAAGAACATCAAATGGAAACTTTAAAGTTGAAGTAAAGCTTGGCTCATATCAATTGAGTTCGATAGCTAGTCTCAACATACGGGCTGCTCGTAACAATATGCGAAATCCCCCTCTTGGCCCTTCTCCGAGATCAACATGCAATGGTGAGCACTACAACGCGCCATGGCCTGCGATTTGCGATCATCTTTAAATACAAGCTGGCAAATATTGCTGAGGCGGAAGATCTACCTTGTTTCTGGGCGGGACCTAAATTGGTATCCCACCGGAGTGACCAGTCCGCAGGCTGACTGCACAGCACCTGTTGCGTAGATGGGGTTCGCTTCTGAGATTGACGGCCTCGCTACTCGGCCCTTGACGAAAGCGCCGAGATCGTGAGCAACTCCGCAACTCTGTGAATATCTGAAGTTGATGATATTTTTTAGTAATGCCGGGTGAGATTTGGTTCCGGCCGAAGGGTGTTCTCAGACCTAGACGTGGCGTGTCGTAAGCGTGCTTTGTCACATATGGACCTGATGAGGGCTTAGACCATGGTGACAGGATGTCTGACTGCTTAAGATTGGCAGCTAGTATTGAACAGAATGCAACTGCTAGCGAACGGTGTTAATTCTTTGGTACCAGCTTGGGCTAGCGCCTCGAGTTCACCCTCGTAGTGTACGTCACAGTTGTAGGCGCAGAAAAGCGTGTAGCTTGTTGGATTTTAGTTCATTCTAGCGCGCCCGACCCGCGCGGCAACACCTTGTAGCGAATATGTTGATGAGAATATGTTACTGAAAGCATTTGAAAGTGTAGCTGAATATTCAGCTGGTATAAAATGATCAGTACCCAGCTTCCTAGACTCGATAACACAATTATCATCAGAGTCTTTTCACCTCTCCGACCCCAAAGCCAAAAGCACTCAACTGAATCCACGCCTAACGCGAATCTTCAACATGAAAACCCATACTTCTGTTCTTAGCCTTTTGGCTGTGATTGTGTATTTTACCGACGTCGCTTACGCCTGCGTGGGTGGCAGTCACCTACATATGAGATCTGTTGGATGCAGCAGCTCTTTGGGAAAGCGCGCAGAGACGGACTACATCGGATGTGTTACTCCAGGTATGAGTATACTCCCTCGGCCTCGGAACACAGAGGTCATGGGAGTTCTCTTTAACTAACGTCACTTCAGGCCCTGTGACTTGTGAGCTTATCGGCACCTGTCCCTACCCAAACGCTTCCGCTGGTCCTTGGGACGCGTCAGCCAATGTGCGACAGATGCAAGTCACCGACGACGCCTACAACTCGCTGGACTTCTCCAGATTCAACCACCGGGAGGACACAATCGTCTACATGCCAGGAGGAAGGGAGTTCAATATGGTGCAACATGTTCAGGACCTGCAGAACACATACGCAAGCTTCCCCAATGTTGCTGTCACCAACCATCCTTACAAAGTGGCTTTTGGAGAAGGTAACTGGACCATTACCATGACCGATGTCACTGGGACCAACACTGGCCCGATTCAAGCTCCAGATGGATGGCGGGGCCCGACCGGTCGCCATGTCAACTATGAGTTCATGACAGCGGCGTACTGGCAAGAAGGCAGAATTGTGATAGAGCACCTCTGGATGGACCTTGTCACCATGGAACGTCAGATGGGCTTCTTCCCGTCCCCAGTTACCACAGACGGAACTCAGTCGCTCACCTTGAGCCCTTATACCATATCCCTTGCTGTCAACCCATCCGCCAGCACATCGGAAGCGAACAAGGCGTCTCATCAAAAGTTCGAGACGGCTTTGAACGACGGTCAATTCAATTCTGAGAGCCTGATGCTTTCCCCGAATGTCACGGTCTTCACCTCGCGCGAGGACACTCCGAACGGACTCAACGGCGACCAGTTCTTCGCACTCATCAGCCAGCTGCAGAAGTCGTTCTCGAACGTCCATTTGTCTCCTCAGGTTATTTTCGGGTCTGGCGATTGGACTGCATCAGTTGCTCGGCTCAGCGGCAACCGCACGAATGTTTTGGCCGTCCCGGAGTACATCTCCCCGACTCCAATCGCTGCAAGCAATCATGGCTTTGACTCTTGGTTCTACACAATTGCACGATGGCAGGATGGCAAGATCACCCACTTGAAGTTCATGGCCGATGTGCTTGGCATTCTCAGTCAAGTGCAATAGACATGCAAAGACAAGCTGCGTTGATTTTTCAACACAAGATCTAATTGGGGCCCGCATAGCTTAGCTGAATTACTGCATATGCTGTCGCAGAATTTGGTTCACTGGATTGTGTTTGATTTAGCAAGTCATCATTCAAATACACGAGCTCTCACAGCATCGTCAAAGCGGCGAACATATGTTATTGTAACAGTGGCGTGGAGCTTGAAGGTTGACGATGGTTAAAATGCTTCAGAACGTCTAGAAAGTGCAATAAAATCTACAGCATTTTGGCCAAATGCGTAAGGCTGTATCTGTTTTGCGGTTTATGACTATGATTATACAATACATGTGAACCGCTTAAAAGCCCCGACGTTCATGATCGAAATGCATCGGAATATCCTCACGCTTGGAAAAGAACAGAAAGTGTGGAGCATAGCGGACGCGATGGCGCTCAAGTTGGCGAGGGTTGTGGCCTGAATAACAGAAGTTTTGTTGACAGCAACGGCAGTTGAGGCCTTGGGAACTACGCCTTCTTGGCAGCAGCAGCGAGAGCAGAACGAACAGCAGTATAAGCCGGCTTGGGCTTGAGGTTGTTGTCAAAAAGGCATGCGCCGCCCTGTCCGGGGAATGTGCCTGGCACCCAGCTGTACTTATCCGTCCAGTCCCAGACGGTCCAGCCCACGCAGCGCTCGACATTGAGACAAGCGTTGATGACAGAAACATAGGCTTCGGCCTGAGACTGGAGACCGGCGCCGGTATAGGGCAAGCTGGTGAACTTGACATCCAACTCAGTGTAGGCAACATCAACCCCCAGCGCGGTGAAAGAGTTGGCGGCGGACTCGAGGTCCTCTTGGCTGGGCATGCTGCCAACGAGAAAGTGCCCCTGCAGACCAACACCGTGGATCGGCGCACCGGCGTCCTGGATGAACTTGACCAGCTCGATGGTCTTCTTCTGCTTCGCGTTGGGGTTCTCAATGTTGTAGTCGTTGTAGTACAGCTTGGCTGCAGGGTCGCTGGCGTGTGCCGTGTTAAAAGCGAGCGTCAGATAATCGAGGCCGAGAACGGTGTTAAACACCGTGTCGCGGTAGTTGCCTGAGTCGTCGATGGCTTCGTTGACTACGTCCCATGGGTAACACTGACCCTTGTAGTGGCCAACCAGGTTTTCGATATGCGTCCTGATAACAGCCGTCAACGAATCCTTGGTCCAAGATCCGCCGGTCAACCAGGAAGGGATCTGAGACCGGTACAGCAGCGTGTGACACCGGAGAATCTGTCCGTTTGCTTTCGCGAAGTTGGGCACCACGTCGGCATACGCGTACTGGAACTTGCCCTGCGTAGGCTCGGTGGAGTCCCACTTCTGCCCGTTCCCAGGAGTGATCTGGCCGAAGTTCCCGACAACCTTGGTGATGGCAGTGTATGATGAGTCTGCAAGTTCGTTGTTGTCTGTGGCCGTTCCAAAATATTTCTTTCCTGCTGCTACCGCAAGAGAGTGCAAATCGGCCGTGGCGTGGTCCACAAGGGCGAAGGCCGCCAACGTGGCGACGGAGAAACGCATGATGATGACCGACTCAGGTGTGTTGTGTTGACTGGACTTTCGAGATTCGCTTTTCGAGTAAACTGTAAGATCGCTGTGGGTAAGAATTATCAGAACCTAGGTGGTCTGAATGAGCGTGAGATCGACCCGGGCGACAAAATCCACAACGCAGGAAACGAATGAAGAGATGTAACGAATGAAGGTGCACAGGTGCGACGTTCTAAGAAACCCGTAGAGGCGAAGACAGCTTTGGACCAGAAATGGCGCACTGGCTTTGTTTATAAGATAGTTTAGTGGGTGACATGATTATTCTCAACAGCCCACTATTCGTGCACTGTCCCTGAACCAGAGTCTTTCACAACTCGGCTTCGCCGTATCTCAAGAGGAGAAAGTCCACCTAAAGTTGCATTCATTGGACCCTTTGGGCTCCACTGTGCCGGGATGCCTACTCGTGTCGAGAAAGGCTCACCCAAACAAATTGAGCGCCAGTTGATTCAGTTGACGGGACTCGCAAACCCCCTTTCAATGCTTCCGAATACGACTGACTCGGTAAACAGACGAACCTCATAGCGGCCTGGGCGTTTGTTCTCGCACAACAGAACAGGGCTCGAACGTGGGCCAGGAGTTGATGGCTGTGCTCGAAGGTTGGTTAGCGAAGTTTAACATAAATAACCCCAGTTACCACCTCGTATGTTTACAGCCCGATTCTGTAAGCGTGCTTGTCATAGACGCTGTTAAAGCGAATATGTTTTCGGGTCCAGAAATGTCGGGACATAGGCCAACCGCCAATGGCAACAGATTGTGTGATGTCATTTACAGTGTGCAGGTGTTTTTGGATTATTTGATTTTACTTATTTGAATTATTTTAGTTAGGTAAGGTTATGAAAGAAAAGAACCCTCCTCATGGTTGCCCGCCCACGAGAGCTGAAAACCTGAGCAATCACGGCTCTGGACCTGTAGGCACTCTCTCAAAGCGGAGCAACAACGTCTCTGTGCATGCGGCGCTCATGCATTCGGCCCCTGGATACTCCGTCTCGTCCGCCACACTTGTCTTGAAGCTGGTATAGATAGATGCCATCCCCATGCGTAGTACTACGAGTTTGTTAGTGACAGAAGCATAAACTGAGTGGGGGCTGGTACTTACATTCCATGGCAATGGGTTGCCCGATGCATCCTCGCTGCCCTGAGCCAAAAGCATAGAACCATCTGTTCATCGCGGCAATGTCCTTAGGTTCCCTGAATACCCAGCGGTACGGGTTCCAAACTTCGGGATCCAGGTAGACATCTGGGTTGCGGTTTAGATGTCTGCCGTAGGTGCCGACTCGCGTGTGGCTAGGGAGCTCTTCGATGCGGCCGAATTTGCTTGTGCCGTGCGCAGGACTTACGCGCGGGTCCAGACCGGGCGCCGTGTTCCGCAGACGCAGACTTTCCTTGATGATGCCGTTGAGCAACTCGAGCTGCTCAAGATCCCGCGAATCGGGCAAGCGGCTTTCGCTGAGAGGCTGCTTTAGAGACGAGAGCTCGAGATGAAGTGCAGCCTGGATATCCGGGTGTCGGGAAAGCTCCCAAAGCATGTAGGTAAAAGTGGTACCGAATGTTTCCCCCGATGAGGCTACTGCCTGTCAACGCGCTGTTCATAGAAAGACCTAAGGCAACTTACTAATGTGATCTAGACACTCGCTGGCCAGTTCAAGCCTCTGAGTCGCCGATGGTACAAAGTCACCATCCTTGACACCGCTCTGCTGTGCCATAGCTGTCCTGATGGCATCGTATAACACGGGCAAGTCACCCGGTGCAGGCTCTGAACCTTGCATACGGGAATGGAGCAGGTCTTCGGCGGCATCAGCTCTCTTGAGCGCCCAGGTCTCCAGCTCCCGACGAGCGTTGACATAGGTCTTCGAAAGAATTGGCACACCTAGCCAACGAACGAATTCGACGAGCCGCGGATGCTCCTTGAGGAGATAGCCGAGGAGGCCTGCCGGGTAGTAGTCATTGTTCAAAGCAAACCATTGGTCGTAGGCGAGACGGTCTTTGAGGAAGTTGTGGCCAAGAGACAGTCCGAATGCAAACGCCGACACATAGTCGAGCGCGAAGGACTGAGCCAAGGGCATTATGGAAGCAGTTCCATCTTTGGATGAGGCGACTTCAGCCAGCAGAGGGTACAACTTTTGTTGCACGAGAGAGGCGAGAATAGATTGAACATCGGGCGATTTCATGAGGAACTGGCGGGAGTGCGCAATCCGGAGACGATGGCGACGCCCGCGATGCTCGCTGCTCCCAAGTGTTGTGAAGGTGTTGGTGATGCTGAGATGATGAGGGTCAGTCGGATGTACCAGCAGACGAGAAGGTCTCACTAACCCATGCGTTCCGAAGTAAGTATACGAGTGATGCTTGTCAAAGCTGGACGATCCCACGCCCCAGCCGTTGCGGACGGCTTCGATGTCGTTGACGGCAACTTCACAAGGACCAAGACGCACATAAGCACCTTTGGAGACGAAGGCCTCTGACACGCATTCGTACTCTTGTCCCCGTAGCCGTTTCCAATGAATCCAGAGAGATGTGATATGGCATAGCGGATGCGCTGCTGGGATGGACGCCAGAGGAGACCAAAATAGCGGATAGACGATGAAGTGCCAGATCAACACTGGGACCAGGATGAAAATAAGTGCCGCTGCTACAAGGGAATGCATCTTCGTTTCGATGTCCACGAAAGATGCAGAAATGACCATTCGAGAGTTTTTCGCGGCTCTGTCCGACTTGAAAAGGTCCAGCAAGACAAAGGGACCAAAAGCCACTCCATCGCTGCGCGCCATGGGCGTTGAACACTCAGTGAGACAAATGCCATGCAGTACGCAATGGGCAATCGGGTAGAGCTGGCTGATGTCTTACGATCGAGGTGGCGGCCAGAGCACCCCAGACGGCTATTTTGGGTAATTCGCCGGCCAGCCAAAGATGTTGCTTTATGCTGCCGCCTTTGTTGGATCGCCGGAAGTCGACTGGCAGCATCCCGCCGCCACGAATGATATTGGCGCCAAGAGAATAAAAGATGCGCTAGTGAGTGTCTCTTCCAGGTTGTCGGAATTGTCTCTGCGGCTGTCGGCATCGGACCATACTGTCGGGTAAACGGCCACATTCCACCTGTCTCTTCTGGTTGAAGGTTCAGCTTCTGCGGTGATGAGGCCATTGAGCACAAGGGGCCTTTGCCAATGACTGCATACAAAACTTGCGCTAGCAATGTTTATTACCAAGACCTATGCCCGATGCGTCAATCATACATACGTTTCACAAGTACGCCTACGCCGACTACCCGATGTCTTTCTCAAGATCGCGGCCAAGATCCTTCCGAACCATCGGTTACTTGCCCGTCTGCGGGCGCGCCCAACATCCCCCAAAGATCCTCAAGCCTGACGCCTCCGAAGATATCAGTGTTACTGATCTCAGTGAACATGCCCGTCAGATCTGGTAGTTCCAGATCCATTACGTCCATCTCCGCGGGGATGTTCCCGGCGCTGGATGTCTCCGTCGGAGTCTGGCCTTCGCCTCTCCATGCCATGCTGTCAGACGCGATAGAACCCCGGTGATTGTGGTGAGAGTAGCTGCCTTGACCTTGGCCATGCTGCGAGAAGACAATCTCGGACATGTTTGACTGCAAGACGGAGCAGGCTTGGATGAAGCGGGGGTTCTGCGTGACCTTTGTGTACTGCTCTTCTGCGTACTGCGCTGCTATGCCCAAGAGCTCGAGATCTGACCGTGCGAGGCGCGAACCGGGCTGTTTTAGTATATGAAGCGCCAGAGCAACAGCAGAGATGAGAGGTTGCGTGATGGTAAAAATCACCGACTCGGATCGGTTGATGTGTGGTTCTCCGAGTATGCCCGCCCTGGTTCGCGGCGTCGGCGTTGTGTCGTCGGCGATTTCGCTGACTAGTCTCACAATAGCCCGTGCAGAGCCGATGCAGATCTCTGCGCCACGTCTAAGGCGGCTGAGCTCAACGGCCGAGATGCTGCTTGAGTCTGCTTGGGAGTTGATGTGGGTTCGGTACATGGCTTCAGGGAACACGAGTGCGGCTCGATGGAGAGAAATCAGAGCGTGGTGGTAGTGGATCGCGAGGAAAATGGCAAGATGTTTGTGGCCCGTCTCGCAAAGAATTACGTTCCCGCTGTTTGGTCCGGGGGGACGAATCTCAGGGGGCAATGATTGAGCCCACTCAGTGAGGGCCGAGTCGAGGCGGACCGTGTCGCCGAGGAGGATGCGAGGAGTTTGTGCTTGGCCGGATTGGCGGTAGATATGACCACTGATGCTGCTTATTATGCGTGTCAATGACGCCCACGGCTGGAAGTAGTCGATCACCTGGCGGTCGGCTTGCCCTTCGGGAGAGGATCCGATGGAGACAGCTATGCCAGCTGCAGGAACAGGCACTGGCTCGGGCAATGTCTGGTCGCAGTCTGAGTCGTGAATCGCGCTCGGGCGACCCGTCTCCAGCTGCATCAGCTTCTCAAGAGTGTAGCAAGTCCACCAGAGCTGACTATGAAGCTTTCTGCTGCCTTGATAACCTGGAGATGGGGCCGAGTTGGCTGTTGATGGCGGAGGACTCTTCATGTGCCTTGTTGAGGCGTGCCTGTGAAGACCGATGGAATGGGCTATCCTGATGGCCTGGCCAAGAGTCTGCCACCCCTGCCCTTCTTTGCTTCGGCCACGAAGTGCAAGAGTGAGAAGGGCGAGAGCCTGGACTGAAGCCAGATATGGCGTTGAGATGACATGGGCCAGAAGGCTGTACGCAGCGGTGAGGAAGTGCGTCCCGATCTCTGTTACTATACCTGTCTCCTCATCTGCACTGATACAGATGATGGAGTAGATGCAGACGAGTGTCGGTACCTGTGACAGGTCGATAGCATTCTGGATCCCACCAGAGGGATTGGCAACCTGAATCGAGACCAGCTGGGCCATATCCGAGCGGAAGGTGGCTTCATCAAAGACAGGAAAGAGAGGAAATATCCGTTTCATGTACACGTCCAAGTACGCGTCCAGGGCTGAAAGAGGCGGCAGCGATGGCAACTGCAGTGTGAGGGGGACTTGGAATTCCTCCACGTGGTGCATGCCGAACCGGAAGTAAGGCGACAGGGTCCGAAGACCGCGTTTGCGGAAGAATAGGTCGGCGAACATGGTAAGCGACTGCACACTGCTGCCACCCATAAACTTAAGCCGATGGGGACTTTCATCCGTGTTCAGGGCCATGTCAGGGTTGAGATCCGAGTGGTCGTGGGGTGCATGGCCGCTGTCATTATCTCGGACGTTGGCTCGGTACGCCTGCGCGACCCATGAGAGCCGGCGTGAGGCGGCATCTTCGCCCTCAGAGCCATCCTCGTAGGACGGTGATAGATACTGGCGAGGTCTTGGAGATACGGTCCGGAGGTGACGATCACGGGGCGGCTCAGAGGCTTCTGGTATGCTGCTTTCACTCCGAGTGGCGTTGCTTTTGGATGCCCATCTCCGAACTGCATTCTCTTTCGGATTGCGAGGATTGGTAGTCTGGCAGTCATCCCCTCGCAGGATGCAGTTATGGCACTTGGGCGTCTGGGCATCGCAGCGCACTTTGCGCTTTCGGCATTGGTTACATGCTAGGGAGAGGCGTATGCGCTTCGGATGTGACTGATTGTCGTTCGATGTGATCGGCGGCTGTTCGCTTGAGCTTGACATCGAGTCCGACATGGTAGCACAGGAAGAGCTGTTCATGGCCGGTGCTCGACTCCGAGGCGGAACGGGAGAGACTTGGAGACTCCTCGGTCGGGCTCGGATGTGTCTCAATGGCAGGCTGGGTATATAACGGAAAGACTTGGAGACACGGAGAAAGGGTGCCTGGGGGTATGCATCTGGCAGGGAAACTCAACAAGCTGAACCGAATAGTTTATCTTGCATTTTCCCCAGGTTATGTGACTTGTCTGTGGGGAAGGGGGAGAAACCCCCAACATGACCCATGTTCCCTGCGACCCCGCCCTGAGCAATCCGGGGGCGGGGGTCCGCGGCAACGTGCCTCGGGTAGTGGCCACTGGAGGCGTCGTAATTATTAATGGCTGATCACTGATCAAAGCCGGTTTCATTCCTTGCTGCAGCTGTGGATCTGTTTCGTTGCATGCTTGGTGGAAACTGGCTACATGCTGAAGAGTTCATGTTTTGATGCATTCAGGGATGTACAGCGTTCATCTTCACGTGAGCTGGTCATTTGCTGCAGTGTGACACCCTCGCAAACACTCACAGGGTTCCCCAAGATAGTTTCGATTCCTCATGTAAGACCATCCTCGATTCAACGCCTTTCCCCTGGAAATGAATGTCACGCAGTTACACAACACTTGTTGATTCACCTTCGCAGTATTTGTGAGTTGTGTTCAATCTAACAAATGTCACGTACTTAATCTGGCCAACCAGTATTGACACTCTACCTTTGCACTTGTTTGCACACACATGACACATTGTACAAGAAAACCAAGTTGTTCGGAACCCAAGCAGTATTCAACCTATGACTTCTGATGGACGCTCGATTGTTACTTATACATCTTGTATCTAATACGCCTTAACTGCCGCCAATTGCAGCAACCTATCCGTGATCACCGGTTTCTCTAATGGCTCCTCACGCTCCTGCGGATCAAGCACGCCATCCCTCTTGGCCTTGCCTTGGGGATGAATGTTTGTGTGAGGCCAGTGAGTGGTTCCTCCCCACGCTCTGAAGATGTCGGCCTTCTCCTTAATGGTCTGAGGGTTGGCAAACTTGGCCGGAGTGAAGCAGACGTATTGGGCATGGCGAATCTGTGTGCCCTCGGGGTGCTTGGCGTAGTGCATGGAGCTAGCAAATATTCATAAGCCAAATACTCACAGGAAGGAGTCGGGATACATACCGAGAGTCCCACAACACCAGGTCACCGGGCTCCAGGTTCGGCTTGATCAGCTTGCAGCCGCGGTCCTCAAACCACTTCACGTCTTCCTCCTTGAAGATGAAAAGGTCTCTGTAGTTCTCTTCCGGGGGAGGAGCGTCTTCGTGAGCAGCCATCACACGAGTCTCCTGGAAGAACTGATCGTATAGCTTGGCTGATCCGCTCATGAGAATCAGACCACCGTCCTTGTCGCCGTTCGGGGCGAAGTTCAGCAGTCCCTGAACGCACTGAAGGCCCTTTCGCTTGGGATCTTGATCTATCCAGGGAAGTCAGAAACTGAAAGCCCTCATCTGTGAACTTACAAACGTACCGCAGTGAGGCCACGGGGACCACTTGAGGTCCTTCTGCCGTGGAAGGGTAATGTTGAACATGTCGAAGCTCACGAGGAGCTCCTCAGTTTCCCAAATATGGATGAACGGGTTGATGACGCCGGGCTCCCTACAAATGTGTCAGCCAGGTCTGGTAAGTCACCCTAGCTGGACCAAGTCCATGCCGTTATCCAAAGAGGTCACTCACAGTCTAGCTTCCCAAGCGAATCGCTCATGTGGGGCGCAGTAAGACCCGTACATGCCTCCCTTGAAGGAGACTGGGAGGTGCTCCGATGTCCAGGTGTCCTCATTGTCGGGGTCGAATCCGCGGTTGAAGGACTTGAGCCAGTCGACCTGCTTCTTCTTGTAGTACTCAGCTCGCTCAGGAGTAATAGCGTTCTTAAGGATGGCGTAGCCATGTTCGAAGAAGTGGTCGCGCCAGTCGCCGTAGTTAGCCTTTGGCTCGAGGAGGGACTTGGACATTTTGGTTGATATGGGAGATCAAGAAAATGCACTTTGAAGCTCTGACTGTTGTTTGCTGGTATGATAAAGATCAATGTTGTAAAAGTCAAGGCGTAACCTTTGAATCTCGTCTTTCATTATAAGCAACTTCAGCCAAAGCTACGAGATGCCGCACTGCCTGCAACCTGAAGCCCTTAGATGTGCCCCTGTCCTTGATCCCCGCGTTCTCCAGCTTACCCTGGTCAGACCTCGTCTCAAATTCCTCCCTCAGCCCCATCCGGCTCGGTCTACCAACCTCGCCTCGGTCTCGTGTTCTATCCGTGAGCGTGAGAAGTTGATTCGGTTCGGTTCGGTTCGGTTCGGGGTGCTGCAAGGATCCCTTTCGACACGGGAGTGGGGCCGGCGGCCGCTCCTAAGCCGAACGGATCTGGGCCGGATCTCACCCCGCGGTCCAACCCCACGAAATCTGGCTTGGCTGGACATGTTTCCGACACCATCCCCGCAACGGGCAGCAATAGACCGAGGTCCCTGACCCGCGAAGCATTGAGCTACGCGTCGTGCTGAGCAATTGGTGTCGTTGATAGGGTGAAGAAGATATTCTGGCGCGTTCAATAAAGAGCGCCACATTGGCAACACCCTGGGCTAGAGATCCAGCTTCAGCAGATTGTACATTCCCATCCAAGACCCTAGTTTATCAAACATTCTCCAATCATGCCTCTCCCAATTCAGATCGCGCACAAGCCCATTGGCAAGCCGGAAATCGGAGTCAACAATTATCAAGGCTTCACCCCAGGCCGCACCGAAGTTCTTCCCAAGGGCTGGAACGGATACAACGCGAAGCCTCTCGAAAGCGACATCCGAATCGACCACGATGTCGAGATCAAAGTCCGAGATGGGTGCAGGCTCTACATCGACGTGTACCGCCCAGCGGACGCGACGGAGAAGATCCCGGCCATCGTCGGCTGGTCTCCCTACGGCAAGAAGTACAGCGCTTTGACGATGTTGCCCATGACGCCGTGGTCCTGCTGCGTCAAGAAGAGCGATCTCAGCGGCCTCGAGAAATTTGAGGGTCTGGATCCTCAGAGGTGGTGCCCCAAGGGGTACGCCATCATCAGCGTCGACAGCAGAGGTGCCGGCAACAGCGACGGTCAGGTCCCCATCATGGGTCTGCAGGATGCCGAGGACGCATATGATGTCATTGAGGCCATCGCCAAGATGGATTGGTGCAACGGCAGCGTTGGCATGGCCGGAAACTCTGCCCTTGCCATCGCCCAATGGCATGTCGCGTCCTTGAACCCTCCGTCGCTGAAGGCCATCGCACCTTGGGAGGCGAGCGGTGATCTGTTCCGCGAGCAGTTTGTCAGAGGTGGCATTTTCTCCATGAGCAACTTCGACCTCATTACAAGCTTGATCATCAAGGGAACTTCGGGCGTTGAGGATTTTGCTGAGATGTACCGCCGCAGTCCTTTGTCCAACATCTGGTGGGAGGACAAGCGCGCGAACATGAAGGCCATCAACATTCCAGCATACATCTCGGGATCAGACTTTAGCTCCATCCATACGATGGGCAGCATCAGAGGATTCATGGAGCTGGGTTGTGAAAAGAAGTGGATTCGCTGGAGCGCGTGGCAGGAGTGGTTTGATCTCTACAGCGTTCCCGAGACGAACGAAGATCTTGCAGTGAGTCTATCAGAGTCCGAGCACTTGTTATGTAGATGACTGATCTTTCGATAAGAAATTCTTCGACAGGTACCTCAAAGGTATCGAGAACGACTGGGAGAAGACACCCAAGGTTCGTTGGACCTCCCTCAAGTTCGGCGACCGAGAACCCGAAAGCGACATCCTCTTCGAGGACTTCCCTCCTCCGAATACCGACTACAAGACCTTCTACCTCGAGAACGGCGCTTTCTCTGAGTCAGTCCCAGAAAGTGCATCAAAGGCGTCGTACAACTCCGAGGACGGTAACTCCCTAGCCAAGTTCACATACACCTTCGACAAGCCCTCGCGCCTGATTGGCATTCCCAAAGCAGTCCTCTACGTGTCTTGCCCTTCTCACGACGACATGAACGTCTTCGTCAACATCCGCAAGCTCGATAAGGACGGCAACCCAATGATGCATCTGTGCTTCCCATTCTGGGCGGCGCCTGTCAAGTCGATTCATGACATCGCCCCCAAGGAGCGAAGCAGTACCAACCTGCACCTTGGTTCCGTTGGCCAGCTGAGGGCATCGCACCGCAAGATCGACCAGTCGCGTTCGATGCATTCCCAGTTCCCCTTTCACCCGCATGACGAGGAGCAGAAGATTCCACCTGGTGAAATTGTCGAGCTGGAGATTGGCATCTGGGCTATGGGTGTGGACTACGAGGCTGGCGAGTCCGTACAAGTCCAGATTGGCGGCCAATTTCCCTCTATTGCGGAGTACAAGGCCTTCTCGACGGAGCGTCCCGAGCATGAAAGGAATAAGGGCGAGCATTTCATTCACTGCGGCCCGGAACATCAGAGTCGGATCATTTTGCCATTTATCCAATGATAATGCCCTTACCTTGTGTAGATATTACCCATAATTGGATATTGCTCAAGAAATTGGCCATTAGAACTATGAATCTGACGTGTGTCAAACCTGAGCGTGATTGCTGAGATCATCATCTCCCGGGACACAACGTGACCCATTTGAATAGATATTTGCTCGAGACAACACAGCTTCCAGCTTTACTAAAGACAGCATGTCAGCAGAGCAATTTGCATACTCTTGCTTTCATGTTGTGTGCTAAGCACACCAATTACCATTCTCAAAAGATTTACTTACAAGTAGAGATTGAGGTATTGAGCGTATCATCACATGCAGAAACCAGGATTCGGCACAAGCGGTAATTCAGAGGTATCGCGGTAATTATTCGAGAGCGACTAATTCAATAATGTTCAAGATCTTAATATCTGTCTCATTCCAGATTCGAGCTTCCAGTGTCATATTCGTCTCTGACCTCGTCATCCTACATCATAATACCGCTTCTCAAGCTCCAGCAAAGTCCATTGGCCATAGGTACGTTGGTCTTCAAAACCATGAGGCCGTGCTAATGGTTGTACGACGGAGTAGCACTAGTCTCCGCAACAGCCCACTTAGCAACCATGGCTCTAATTTGAGTACCCCAAATGAAGACAAAGATTCCGACAGCTCCAAGGGCAGCAGTCAGCCCACCGTAAACTCCAAAAGCTCCATCGTATCCAATGGAGTTGACAAACGGCGTCACTCCGTAACTTGTGCCAAAGGAAATGACGCCACGCATGGCACAGATGATGACAAGTACTGGGCCAGAGCGGGTCGGGTAGGCGTCAAGCGCGTAGGTGATTCCAACCTGGTTTGCTCCCACGAAGCCAAAGTAGTAAGCGTTGATGGAGAAGACGATGGCGAACCAATGGAACCTCTCCGGGTGCGCCGCCGCCTGGCCGTAGAGGATGGAGGCGAGCGTGCCCACGATGACGGGGATGATGAGAGGAATGAGTCGGTACTCGGGCTTGTGGATGCCTCCGTTGCGACGAGCGAAGTACTGAATGATCCAATCTGAGCCGCGGCCGAGAAGCGGCAGAGCCAGGAAAGCGACGACGATCTGGCCGGTCAAAGCGAAGCTGACGACGGAAGAGCTCCAGCTGTAGGGGGCGGCCTGCAAGATAGCTCCATACGTGGTGCCAAGTGCGATGTTGACGCCGCTGTCGAGGATAATACGTTAGTGATAGTATACTGAAACTTTGTGGGGAAACTGGCAAACGCCCGGGCTGCGTCTTACATCGTGAGGCCGTTCAAGAGTAGGGCCCACATCATATCAGGGAAGAAGGTGACAATAGCCATGTCGGTGCAGCATTGCCAGCCCTCCTTCCAGTCGGGCTTCTGGTTAAGAAGGCGGATGTCAGAGGCCAAAGTGCGAGGCTTGAAGTTGACAAAGTCAAGTTCGCGAGGCTCGGTGGTAGTCTTGCGAGTGAGCATCTCGGTGTAGACGCCGGTGGTGTCGTCGACGCCTGGGGCATGAGCAGTGACGAAGCGTGAAACCGAGGCTTCCTGGCCCTGGTAGGCGGCGAGGGGTCTGTCGTACTTGGTCTCGGGCACCATGAAGATAGCAAAGAGGAAAGTCAGAGCAGCGATGCCGGCCCCGAGATAGTACCACCCGGAAGAGCCAATGCCGGCGGCGATATACGACGTGAGGAGAGTGTAGACTCCGCTGAGGGTAGACTGCCAAAGGGTGAACCACATCAGGCATCGGGCACGCTCATGGAGGAAGTGAACCTCTTGGACCATCAAAGGGCAAAGAGCCTCACTCTGACCAGCTGCCAAACCGAGGACCATTCTAGCAGCGAGATGGGAGTTGTAGGTCTTGGCCGTGCCACAGAGAATGGATCCCAAAACAGCCAGGGCGCAGGAACCAAGGAAGACAGGTCGACGGCCAACGGCAAGGGTCAAAGGCATACCAATGAGATTACCCAGCCCCATGAACAGCGATGGGTATGTCATGAGGTGTGAGATGTCTTCATAGCTGCCATGTCCTTCAGCTGCGTATTGTGGGATGAATTCGCCGAGAAGTGCACCGAGTCCGGAAACTTGTACCAAGCCAACGGTAGCGAAAGTAGCGCAGGTCATCGTAATAATCTGTGTTGGAACGTAGTCAGTATACCGGCATATTACGTTTGGTAAGATTTAAAGGCTTACCCATTTCCTCAGCTTGCTCAAGTTGAGAGGGTCTGAGAGGAAGTCGAGTTAGTTCGATGCCTTCAACTCCAAACCCGAAATGACTACTACATTGAGATGACTTACCTCGTGGGTCAGAACTCGGAGTCGGGATGAGATATGTGACGTCTCCATCAGCCATCTGGACATTGGGCTTGTAGCTCCCATCGTCAATCGGGGGCTTTTGGGCGAAGTCGGCGGATTCGACTCTCTCTTCGGTGATCTTGCTATCTGTTTCGCCCATGTTGAATAACTTTGAGCCGTTGAGATTGAGGTTTCGAATGAGACGAGTTACCAAGGTATGGTTTTGGATGACTGTGTTCTGTCCTCTGTCCTTCAAGGTAGGACTTTGAAATGAGGATGTTGATCAGAACTCCCTCCCCAGAGACAATCCGGGGAAGATGGGTCTATTTCTGTGATTGATGTTACCTGACAAATGTCAACGTTGCCATTTGCCGAACTCGACATGCCTCAACGACGCTCGTCTCTACGTGTCTGATTCCTTGGCTGTATCCCTCCCCCTTTACCCCAGCCTTCACCAAGATTCGGCGTGGGGTACGGACTGGGGAAGCTGGGGTGCAGATGATTGTGAGAGAGGGGCCTCGGGCTTGGGTCAGTCGCTAGTGTCGTTCGGCGCTCCGTACCTATTCAGCTGGTTTGCGGGGAAGACTAGCCAAACAAGGGGAAGCCCAGCAAACTGCCCCTCACGGCACCCCGGAGTTGGAGTGCTCGGTTTGATTGCTGTGCCACACTGGACACGACGCTTCGGTTCGGAAAGCGACGTCTTTGTTATTGTTGTCTTATCAGTCTCCTCGCCCTTAGCCAAGAACGGGTCATCGCGGAAATGCTTTCCCCTGCCATGTGGCGACCAATGGATAGAGTCGTGATGGCATCTTTCGTGATTGGGCTCATCTCGGATGGCAAAACGCAGCTCGGTACGGTTTGGGCTAATGTTGTTCTTAGCTACCACATCCATGGATTCGGGAATTCTTCACGGATGGCGATACCACGGAGAAAGAGCCAGGATGTTCGGATCTCGACACGAAATCCTCGGAGCAAGTCTCGGAATGCCATGATTAGCATCGCATGCGTCAATCCATCGTTGAATAGTACTGCACGAACGTTCGTTGCAGTGTACTTGTGGAGGATGCATATTGCAACGAAGCATTTTGCAGGCCTTGCCCTGCTCGAAGTTCGTCTTTTATCACGTTTTTCACAGATGAGATAATGGTTTGAAGGATAACAATCTTGTTCTTGTACACTATGCTAGCGAATGACAATGTCTTTTCAATACATGAAGATGGCGAGAAGAGCCCGTGTTTCTGGCTCATGCCGTTGTTTGGATGTAGGGAATTCCAGTCAACTTGAAAGCTCTCTCACTCAACACCGCGTCGTTCAGTGGCCTTTCCCTCACAATGTGGTCGGGCTTTCCGTTGCGAACTGCGGCATTGGAGCCGGTATGTCTGGCGTTGGGCCAGTGGGTAGTTCCAAGGCGGGCTACGCAGGCAAGGTGTCAGTGAAATGCCGAACCATCAGCGGAATGATACTATCTTACCTTCGTATGCGGCCTTCTTCCTCACAAGGTCCTCCTGAGTGGCATCAGTCACAGGCATGAAGCAGGTGTAGACCGCCATGCGATCAATCTCGCCCTTAACGGGGACGTTGTAGTGTGCCGTTCGGGAGTCCCAGACAATCAAGTCACCGGGGTCGGCGCAGACCTTGATCCACTCGCCGCCATGGTCCTTGAGCCACTGCATGCCGCGGTCGGTGAAACCGTACCACTCCTTCGTCCAGGCGGGGATGCGAGGCTCGTCCTTAAGCTCTTCGTGGAACTGGGCGCTGAGGTTGTGAGAGCCCTTGCAGACAATCAGACCGCCGTCATTGGGACCGCATGGGTGGAGGTTGACGAGGCCTTGGAGGCAGCGGAAGCCGGGCTTCTCGGGGTCCTAGTATGGGGTCAGTGATCACTCTTGTCTTGCAGCCGTGCGACACCTACTTGATCCTGGTGAGGCCAAGGCTTGTTCTCTGGCAAGTTGGCGCGGTTGGCGAAGCCGTAGTTGATGACGTCGAAGGAGACGATCAAGTCTTCGGTGTTGTAGACCTGCTCGAAGGGTCCGACAACTCCAGGCTCGCTACGGATGTTCCAGACGAAGTCTTCGTGGCAGGCGCCGTAGGCCATCAGCATGCCCTTCTCGTTGATGACGGGAAGCTTGTCAGGGTGAACGGTAGAAGGGTCGTTGCGGTCGTATCCAAGACCACTTCCATGTTGGTCAGTTTTCATGTTTTCCCTAGAGTACGGTTTTTACTTACAACGACTCAAGGACTGAGTACATCTTATCGGCATAGCCATCGGCACGCTCTCTTGGGATAGCGCCCTTGATCAAGGCGTAGCCATCACGAAGGAGATCATCTCTCCAGTCACCGTACGTCGGGTCTGAGCCGTCCATCTTCATGCGGCCATCATCGACGGCCGTGATGGGGGCGCTGGGCTGCTCAGTGATGGTGGTGGTGGTGGCCATGTTGGATGTAGTCGATGTGAGTGTGCCTATGTAAGTGCGTCTTGGACTGCTGCAGAGCTGTTGCAAAAGGTCTGACTCGGGTTAGACGATCGCGGCTCTTATTGATATCTTGGATCAAGGCATGATTTTCGCCACAAAAATTTACCCTGAACAATAGCTTTCCGCGCACCCGGGGGTTCCTGCAAGTCTCCGAGGTTAACGACGGTCAACCGTGGTGACTTACACTCGGGCCTCTCCCAAATCCTCGGTTCGGTTTGTTCGGTTCGGATTTCGCTGCAAAATAAGTACCCCTGAACTGTCTCCACAATGCCATGGCACGCGTGCCGACTCCGGTGGGTCGCCGGCAAGTGGACGGCCATTGATAGAATGATGATTACTATGGGCGAGGATGCGGTAGGCATATGACTTTCCTCGCAGCAGTCTGCATCTTCCGGTGGCCTCAAATTCATTGTTGTTCGTCGAATCTTGGTTAGGATTCGTATTTGATCTTGCCAGGGTGCTCTGGGCGTGTTTACTCGGCATATCCGTACCTTCAGTGACTTCTCAAAGCATATTGCCATGGCTGCTAGTACGAGCACGTTTAACATTGTAATCGTCGGTGGCGGTATTGCAGGCCTCTCCACGGTATTTTGAGTCCTTACTAAGTGATTGGTACATCTTTGCTAATATTTGCAGGCCATCGCATTACGTGGACCGAACCGGCACATCACTGTCTTGGAACAAAGTCGTCTGAACAAGGAAATTGGTGCAACAATATCGTAAGACGCCATGAGCAAGGCTGATCTGAGCCTCCCCTCGAATGCTTAAGGCGAAATGGCTGATTTGATACCACAGCTTACAGCCTAATGCTTCAAAGTGCGTTTGCGTTTGCCATGCTGAATGTGGTAGCCTCCTTCATTCCTAACCATTAGTGCGCAGGATTGTTGAGAAGGAATGGGGCTTGGAAGACTCACTTGCCAAGAAGGGCTCGATGGCCGACAAGGCGGTGCGCATTGATAGGTCATCAGACATCCAAGTGCATGGCGCTGATGTTTACACCAGTTCCGCATTTATGACACCGACGGTAAACTTCACGCCGAGATCCCATTTCATCTCAAGAAGAACTATGGAGCCGTAAGTAGACTCTTCACTAGATAGCTAGATAAATGTTTCTCCGTCAATGACAGCTGACCAGCCGCATAGGAACGCATGGTGTACCACAGGTAGGCGAATAGCCGTATGCAGCCCAGGATGCAGAAGCTGACTGCCAAGGGTCGATCTGCATGATGCTCTCAAAGAGGCTGCAACAAGAGAAACTCCAGACGACGGCCCAGTTGTTGTTCGTACTGGATGCGTTGTTGAGAGCTGTGACCCGGACGCTGGCGTTGTCAAGCTTGAGTCCGGCGAGGAGATTGTTGGAGACCTGATCGTAGGTGCCGATGGCATGTATGTGTCGCCTCAAAATCGTCTTCCCTTCTCAAATTCGTCCTGGCTTACTTTGCGGAACAGTAAGAGTGTCCTGCGGCGAGCTGTCATTGGGAAAGAGGCCCCCGCGATACCTACTGGGTTGTCGGGTGAGTCTACATACAGTTCCTCCCGAGTGCTGCAGTAACTAATCTTAGCCAGCGTATCGACTCATTATCGACAGCTCGGAACTCGAGCAAGACAAAGACTTCACGTCTGTCATCGATCCCAAAGAGTCCATCACCACGATGATAATTGGCCATGACCGGAGAATCATCATGGGCCCTGCTAGAAATGGTTCTATTTACAGCATTGTTGCCATGGTTCCAGATGGTACGTGAGCTCTCTCATTTTGTACGAAGCCATTGCTAATAGTTACCAGATCAAATGCAAGAAAATGCAGAAGGCAAGTCCTGGACGACCAAGGGAGATCCCGAAAAGCTCAGAGAAACTTTCAAAATGTTCCCTCCTTGGGCAAGGGCTGTCTTTAAGAACTGCACGGAAGTTGGCCTGTGGCAATTGCGTGATCTTGTAAGTCGAAGCCATCTTCGGGGGGGCTTTTACTGACGGCTATTTCGTAGGATCCTCTTAAGACATGGCATAGAGGGCGCACTATCATCATTGGTGATGCAAGCCACCCGATGCTTCCGACCCAGGGTCAAGGAGCTAGCCAGAGCGTCGAAGACGCAGAAGCGCTCGGAGCCATCTTCTCTGATGTCAAGACTAAGCCAACGGAGGAGGAGGTTGCTAATTTGCTCAAGGCAAGCATAATATCTCCACAACATGTCATTCGTCCTAACAATTGAAGCAGACCGTTTTTGAGTGCAGATACGATCGCGCCACGCTTATTCAGGGTTACAGCAGACAGTCAGGCAAACCAGCAACTGACAAGTCCACCAACAAAATCACAATGTGAGTGAAGGCATCCTTCGATTGGGGGTAATAGAGAAAGTTCTGACATGGACAGGAACCCCGGAGAGTTCATGGATTACAACTGCAATTACGGCGGGGCACGGGCGTGGATGGAAAAGCAGGCCAAGCTGAAGGAGTTGGCTGCGATTCCTGACCACAAGCACCAGGGCGCAGCCGCGCTTGCGACAAACATGACGGCTCTCAGTCTTGGGAGCGACTGAAGTCAGAAATCTTGTAGAAGCTAGACGTTGAAATTCAGGTTTGCTGCATTGCGGTCGACAAATTGGACAGAATTTTGCGGACTGTTGGTTGAGCACTAAATTTGCCACCCAAACGTCTTGTTAACCACACGCAAGTGGGTGACTTTTGCTAAAACAGTTGATTGGTTTTGTCGTCTGACAACAGAACTGGCTCGTCTTCAAAAAAGCTCAATTCGGGTCTTGAATGTCACTGCTGATGTGCATATGTGAGTCATAGGATGGCTCATCGTGATGCCGTCAGACAATTGTGAGTGACTTGCTTTCACCCAATGCCGATTGATTTGCTGCTTTTTTTGCGAATTGATAGCATCGCATCGAAATTGAGTTGGGTTTGGCCTCAGTGGGGGGGGATTGGCTCAAATGCAAAGAACATCTGCAGGGGGCATGAATTGGGTTGCAGCTGGCGGTCATGGCTGTGCATCGTGGCCCCCGAGAACACCGCGGCAAACCGCCCAGAATGGTCGGATTAGGACCTGTTGAAGACAGCCTACTTGGGACAAACTACTGCGACTATGCCGCACCCCGCGCGCCCCGACTCAAGTTCGCGCTTCAGCGCAGTCTAAACAGTCTGGCTAGAGACGGCCCGGTATGAGTCAGTGTGCACTGCCCAGACGAAAAAGTCAAGACAAACTCGCCCACTGCGGGACATCGTAAATGTTGTGGGGATGACAGAATCAGCGCTAAAGGGTACGGTACACAGCTAAAGAGACTGTTGTTGGTTTGCGATGCACGACAGCAGTTGGTCTTACGTCACACGCAGCAGCTCAAGCTACTGAGATTTGTATACTTATTAAGTTGTATTCCCCTTGGCCGTGAGACTCTTGTTCAGCAAAGCTTGATCATCTTCAGCCAAGCATCACCGCTCCCATCCAGCATGGTCAACCGACTTGGGGCTTGTCAAGCCCTTCACTACGGCTGTGCACTGGGCGTCGCTCTGGCCCCAGCTGTTTCAACACTTGCACAACTCGGCCGAGTAATAGACAACAGAGTACCACCATTACCACAAAATCAATCAAAACCACGGTTTTTTCTTTTACTCGTCATCTTTTCTACTGGTTTTGCGGAGTTCGTTGTCACCGCTAATCAACCAAATGCGCTGGAAACTGAACAATCTCACTTGATTCATCTCTTTGTGTCTATTTTCGCTTGGGCAGTCGTCTTTTTCTCTCGCCATGGACGCGGGTTTTCTCTAGGCGTTCCCGCCGCCACATTTCTCTTCGAAACTCCGCTATTGGTTTTGACCGCTGTGGGCGATCTCAACTCCACCACACAAGTCGCCATCCTCTGCTGCCAAGCAGCCCGCCTACTGGCTGTGTTGCTCCTTCTCTCGGCCCGGCTAAGTCAATCACTGAGAAAGAATCAACAAGATGTCTCGGAAGAAAGCCAGCCATTCCTTCGAACGAGTTCTTCTACCGATGGAAGCGATTCAACTTGCTATGGCAGCGTGCCATTCAGCGACAATACTGAGACGGAGGTGGCTAGCAAGGACTCCGACTCTGATTCCGAAGATGACGAGGATGACGAGGATGACAGCGCCAGCATCAAACGTCGCCGTGCTAAGCGACTTCAAGAGACCGGAGGCTGGCTTGGGTACATCAAAGACTTTGCCATCTTTCTGCCTTATCTGATCCCAAAGAAAGACCGGAAAGTCCAGCTCTCCATCTTCCTTTGCTTGCTTTCCATCGCTGGAAGGAGAGTCTTGAACGTCTTGATCCCGAGTCAATTAGGCCGCGTTACGGATGAGATTCTCAATAACCAGACTCCATACGGAACTTTGGCCATCTGGCTAAGGTTGGTCATCCTGAAGGACGACGCAGGCCTCGGTCTCCTTGACGCGCTCGCCAAGATCCCGATCAAGCAATTCTCCTACCGCCAAGTTACCAACGCCGCTTTTGGTCATGCCATGGGCCTATCTATGGAGTTTCACTCTGAAAGAGACTCGGCGGAAGTGATGAAGGCTATTGAGCAGGGCGAGTCGCTCACGAACGTCCTGGACACCGCCGTCAACGAGATACTTCCTACCGTCGTCGACTTGTTTGTCGCATTTTGGCTGCTGTACTGGAAGTTCAATGTCTACCTCGCTCTTGCCATGGCCTTGGCCGCGGCAGCGTTCATGACACTCGAAGTCTATACATCCAGCATGAACATCAAAAACAAGCGCGCCTCAAGTAAGGCTGAGAGAGAGAGGAGGCTAAAGTCATGCACCAGGCTGTCCAGGGTTGGCAAACTGTCACTTACTTCAACATGTTCGGCTATGAGAAACGTCGCTTTGGCCAGACTGTCGAGGCTCGACTTGAAGCAAGCCGTAGGTACGGCATTGGCGACGCCCTGGTCCAAGGCCTCCTCGATATGGCCGTTCCGCTCACCTTCTTTGTTCTTGCCAGCCTGGTTCTGCGCGAGATTTCACAGGGCAGGGCAACTGCGGGCGACTTCGTTTTCTTACTCCAGTACTGGGACTATCTTGTCTGGCCATTGAAGTGGCTTTCGCACGATTACCGGTACTTGATGAATGATTTGGTCGATGCCGAGCGCCTTCTCAATCTCCTCCAGACAAAGTCAACAATCGTTGAAAGTGAGAACGCGAGGGAGCTGAGAGACGTCAAGGGGCACGTTGAGTTCGATAATGTCAGCTTTTCCTACGACCCAAGGCGGCCTACGATCCAGGACCTGAACATCTCCGCTGCGCCAGGGCATACCATTGCGCTGGTTGGAGAGACTGGTGCCGGCAAGTCCTCCATCATGAAGCTCTTGCTTCGATTCTACGATGTGACTTCCGGTCGCATCACCATTGACGGCCACGACATTCGCCACATCACTCTCAGCTCACTTCGAGATGCCCTCGGCGTCGTCCCGCAGGATCCGTTGCTGTTCAACGCAACAGTCATGGAGAATCTCCGGTACGCCCGGCCGATGGCCACTGATGAGGAGATCTTCGACGCCTGCCGAGCGGCCGCCATCCACGACAGGATCTTGTCCTTTGCGGATGGCTATCAAAGTCGCGTGGGAGAGCAGGGTGTCAAGTTGTCAGGTGGTGAGATCCAGCGATTGGCTATTGCACGAGTTTTCTTGAAGGACCCGCCTATTCTTATTCTCGATGAGGCTACCAGCGCAGTGGACACCAAGACGGAGTCGAGTATTCAGGGTGCGTTGGATGTGTTGAAGGAGGGCAGAACGACGTTTGTCATCGCGCATAGACTTTCTACGGTTGTCAGTGCAGACAAGATCATCGTGGTTCACGAGGGAAGGGTGGTGGAGAGTGGAACTCACAATGAGTTGCTGACTCTTGGAGGCAGATACATGGATCTGTGGACAAGGCAAATCGGCGGTAACTCCGAGAAGGCCACATCACTATAGGTTACGTGTTCTTTTCTTTTGCATTATTAGGTAGCGAAATACATTTACTTTTGACAGAGCTCTTTATCCATGTCTCATATCTTCTCAAATCCGATATCAAGCGAAGCCTTGATATCTTCGTGTTCTGCGCCTTTTTGTGCCGAGGGACCATTAAGCCTTCAAGCCCATGCTGCTGGTATCATATCCATTGGCCTCGAGGTACTTCTTGAATCTTACATCCTCATCTTCCAGATGCTTGGGAGCCTTTGAGAATCATTAGCCAAGTTCATCGCAAGTAGAAAGCATTTGGGGTAGCTTACGTTAGGGATGAGAAACCAGACACACAAAGTGCCGATGACAGAGATACCACTTCCAATCAAGAAAATGGCTTGCTGGCCCTTGAGGCGATCGTCGAAACTAGCGAGGGCGGCACTGAGTGCCGTCGTTCCAACAGCAGCGCCGGCCTTACCGACCGCAGCCGCAAATCCAAGGAAGTGCCCCCTGAGTGGAGTCGGGAAAGACTCGCTGGATACGAGGAAGTTGCAATCGCCCGGTCCCACGGACAAGAAAGTCTGGAAGAGGCCGTACAAAGTGACGAACAATGGGAAGACGTTGTTGAGTTGGATCATGGATCCGCCGATTGCGAAGCCGAAAACGCAGACGATGGCCCATCCGAGGGCGTATGTCTGGCGGCGGCCGATGCGGTCCATCAACAGCGCTCCAATAAAGGCGCCGGGTAGAGCAAAAGCATTGATCAAAGCAGACCAGCCGATGGACTGGGTCATGGTTTGCTGGGAGGAAAAGCCTGAGACCAGGGTGGGAGCGAGGAGGTTGAAGGGGTAGACCACGGCGTCGTAAAGGAACCAGGCACTACAGCAGCCGAGGAGGGGCTTCCAGTAAAATTTGAGAGCAAGCTTGTAGGGAATGTTCTGTTGGATTGCGTGCTTCTTGTACTGCTGAGAGTCGACAAGTCGCAAGCGGAAGAAGAAAATCACCAAGGGGAGCTTTCAAGACGTCAGTCCGTGATTAGGGCTTCTGAAAAGAAGAAAGGTATTCTTACGAAGATGCCGATACCGAAGCATATACGCCAGATACCGTCGCTGGCTTCGCCGTTGTAGGCTGCGATGACGATCAGGGATACGATGCTAGAGCCCACGAAACCGGAAATGATGGCAGCATTCGTGGACACGGCGACGAGCATTCCACGCCGCTTCCGCATGGCTTCAGTACTGTCGGCACATTCAAGAGCCTGTGACGTGCAGACAGTGTACTCCCCACCTAGAAAGGATCAGTCGTCGCTTCAACACGAAGGGGTTCGCGTGTGCTTACCAGCACCGACTCCCGCAACTCCACGCCCGATGACCATCATCCAGAACATTCCTTCCACGGAAGTTCCATGTGCGGCTGTCGCAATCACGATGCCCTGATAGTCTTAGCTGCAGTATTCTTGCTGGGTGAATAAGCACCTAGGAACTCACCAAAACCAAGAAGAAGGTAGTGAGTACGATGCCGACTTTTCTGCCGAACCTGTCGATGCAGAGTCCGAAGATGAGCATGCCAAAAATGTCACCAATGAGAATGGAGTTGGAAAGCCTGGTCTTGACCTCGCTGGTCATTTGCTTCGGGTAGCTGGGGAGAATGTCAGCCAAAAGGTTCGATTCTCAAAGGAATCTGCTGGACTGTCATAACTTACAGCTTCGCCAAGACTGTGTTCATGTAGCCGATGATCTGAATGTTGTATCCATCTGAGAATAGTGCGACACCTTGAACCAGCACATCGAGCTTGCCAGCTGTCCTGGCCGGAGGAGCCTGCTCCTGTGACGAGGCGTCGTCTCGCGATGTGACGACAACTCCGGGATCCTTCTGTGGGATATCGTTGGCAGACTCGGAGCCTGCTTGTGAGCGTGTTACAGTCTCCATGTTGGCGATGTTCGATGCAACTTTGAGGCTCACTACACCAAGGTTTCTCGGTCACGAAACGAGACGCAATACGGACGACCAGAACACTTAAGTAAGGTACAGCTCCGGCACCTAGGAGTCTCGCAACTACTGCACGTGGAACCCCTGATCATACCAAGCCCTCGGTACGCAAGGACTCTGAAGATCTTCGACGTGGATTCGCACGCAAAATCAGAAGGAAACTAGGCGTGAACCGGCGTTTGATTTTTCTAACCCATCACTTGGTGGCTCCCAGTCCCCCGCCAAGTTGGATAAGGTGTGCCGGTCATTAGAGCTCAATGATTTTCCTCATGGTTGGGACCTACCACTCGCCGCGAACCATCGGGCACGTGCTTGAAAAGCTGCACCCAAGAACAGATAAAGGATGGCAATTCGAAGCACGGAACATGACCGAAACCAGGAATACCGGAAGTTGATTCTTGCAGAAGGATAGCGTTCCTTCGCATGACAAGGACGAGGTTCCTCGTCTGTGACTTGAGAGCGAAAACAAGCTTTCTCAATCTTGAAAACCTCTCTATTGGATGCTGTACAGACGTCCCCGCTGTCGGAGGAAATCCGTCGTGTCCCGGCGCTCAACGGCACCCACGTGGTGGAATGCGGACTTGTCAGACGTCGATCGGAGTGGAGTCCCGCTGCTCGCGATCCACATGTTGGTTCCGATATGAACCCTACCAGTTCGTGAATACAATCCTTCGGTGGGGGCCGTTGCGACTCGAAAGTCTTTGAATGCATGTTTAACAGTCGATTTAATCCGATCGGCTCGGGAACGCGGTCTGGGACGCGCAAACCAGCCCACATGCCCCTCTTAGAGAATCTTAGAAACTGCAGAATGCTGATTGAGCCGACGAGACGCAGCACGTGTCTTCCTCATTGGCAAGACTGGATCCGGGTCACTTCATGGAAGGTTTGGAACTCCACTGGGCAAGGGCTAGACTTCCAAGACCATGGGCTTGGGTTGAAGAATTAGCAAGAGGGTGAGAAATTCGGGAGTTTAGATGCCTTCTCCTACCAAACTTGAGCGGAAATGTCGACTGAAAACAGGTGACAACCCGTCTTGCGTCGAAAGCAACTTAAAATCAACATCGGAGGAACAAGCCAACCAGGGTACAGTCACCCCGAACATGGCCTTGTCAAGCGTCCTGGATTCCGTGGCTGCCATCACGACGCTCACTCTCAGAATCACTGTGGTGATCTTCACAAGATTTGTACTTGACTATCTGAACTTCGGGATGTCTATGGAAAAGTCAAGCAGCTAACACTGGGATAGCATCCTCTGGGACGAAAGTATCTCAACCGCATCTACGGCAACTTTGCAGTTTACATCATTTACCTCATCGCAAAACTCTTCTCGGGCAAGTCTGAGTCTAAGCGCCGTTACCCAGGTTTGCTGCTCCTATGTGGCTGGGTTAACTCGAGACAACTTCTTACGAGCTTTATTACGATTTCGTTGAACCTACTGTCTCTGGGCGCTGTCTGGGACTTCCTGTATCGAAGCCATTTCTTACATCAGAGCAATGATGTCTCATTCTCTCGTGTGGGCTACGTCGACGAGACCTCAGCGCGCATCGTCGCTCGTGCCCCAATTGCGCCTGTCACATACGTCGAGATCAGGCTTACTTCGGGGAAGGAAGATGCAAAGCAGGCAGAGCCGCAGGTCATCATCGTGACCGATGCGAATGACTATACAGGAACATTCCTTTTCGAAGGCCTCGAAGCCAATACTGAGTACTATTACACTACTAATGCAAGCCATGCAGGCTCGTTCAAGACAGCAGCCAGAGACCCCAAGCGATGGAGTCTAGTGTCAACTAGTTGCATAAAGCCTTTTTACCCCTACAGCCCAGTGGATCATGGTCTCAGAATCAAGGGGCTCGAATACCTAGACCAATATCTCACGCAGAAGCCGGTCGATATGATGCTCTTCCTCGGCGACTTCATCTACATCGACTTACCCATCGCCCTGGGCTGGACCCCTGAGGACTACACCAGCGCCTACCGCCAGGTTTACGCTTCGCCAAGCTGGACGCCGGCACTCCGCTCCCTGCCATGGCTCCATCTCTACGACGATCATGAAATCATCAACGACTGGGCCGCCAACGAGACAGGGTTGTACCAATCCGCAATGCAGCCGTTCTGGGCCTACCAGGGGCACGCGAATCCCTCGTCGCAGTTCGGCCTCGGCAAGACGCATTACATCTTCCGCAGGGGGGACATTTCCTTCTTCGTCCTGGACACCCGACGATATCGATCCGCGGAATCCATGGACGACGGGCCCGGCAAGACGATGCTTGGCCCCGCCCAGCTCGCGGATCTCCAGGCGTGGCTGGCGTCCGAAAAAGCATGGAAGGTCGTCGTGAGCAGCGTGCCCTTCACGCGAAATTGGAGGGGACCCGATTCGGCCGACAGCTGGTCCGGATACCTCCACGAGCGGGAGCAGGTCTTAGACATGATGAGGTTGACCGAGGGAGTGGCGATCTTGAGTGGGGTGAGTTAAGCTTCTCTCCGGCCGAAAACTGCAGTGGAGATGGCAATCTCCTCTATTGTGATTGTCGAGATTAACATTGCTTTTTAGGATCGCCATGAACACGCGACGACAATTTTCCTGCCAGGCGACAAGGGTGGGAAGGCGATCATAGAATTTTCCACGTCCCCTCTTAACCAGTTCTACGAACCGTTCACTCGGTATCACAGGCAGATCGAGGACACGGACGTCTCTGTGCATTCGCATCCTTGGGGCAGCTCCAAGTTCGGCGTTGTCTCCTTCGACACTTCGGAAGATGATCGTTTGGTCGTGGACTACGACTTGGTGGTTCAAGGGCAGAAAACGTGGAACTACACCTGGACTTATCAGCGATAGCGCTGGGCTGAGAAAATAGCTCAGCTAGGGCGGGATCTTATCGGCAGAGGTTTGATGCAGGTTAAATCACGTCAATCTTGTTCGAGAGGGGCAGGTGTGTGATGAGATGAACGAATTCTTGTTTGTTTGTTGGTAGAAAAATGAAATCTTGTCAAGCGTGGTTTGTGTCTGTCATGTTTGTTGAGACCAGTCCGGCCAGGTCGCCCTCCGCCATCATCCCTCCCGTGTCCCGTTTTCCCGTGCCCGGTCAACCCCCAAGTCATTTCGTATCCTGCAAACGCCTCCCTCATATTCCCAGCTCGCCCGTAAACTCCCGCTCATGTACCCTAGGTGGCATGTCTAGCGCATGCAAGAATCGAAGGTTGAAAGTTGCTTGGAGTGCCATGGATCTGGCTGTGCTCCGTTTGGTGTGAAGAAGGCTCGGCGGACCAAGTGATCCGTTGCCTGGTGTTGCCGTTGCGCCCATGTAGTAGCTATGGGATTGCCATCGTGTGCCTCTCGGTGTTGGTGGTGCTCTTAGACGACGGGTTGCAAGACGTCGGACTCGGGCGTGTGCGCTGCAGCCTCATCACGGCGAGCGATCGCTGCCAAGTTGCCGTGAACACCAGCTCTGGCGTTCAGGTTGTACTCGTGGCGGATGATGTTGTTGAGCGGGGTCACGGAAGCCTGCGACACACCGAAGAGCGCGGCGACCATGACATAAGCGAATGTGGCCTTCATGATGACGGTTGTCGAAGCAAGCGATCTGCGCAACGGTTCGATATCGATTTCGCGTTCGCGGTAAGGCGTGATGGTAAGGAGTGAACGGTGGTGTCGAGGTCAACTCGAGGGGGGGCAAAAAGGACAGAGAGCAACGGACGGAGTTTTTTCCACACACTAAGGCTTGACACTCGCGAACACGAACACTGTCGAAGAAGATGGAGGGTAGACGGGGTTATTAAGTACGAGACAGCGGCGGACGGCTTAGATGGGATGATAATAGCTCTTAATCAATGTTCAAACCTTGATCGTCTCTGGGGTGGAGCCAATGGCCGTGAGAGATTCGGATCTTCGCACGCGCCATGAGGGAAGGTGGTAAGGGGATCAGCCAGCATGACTCGGCAATGTGAGGGACTCCAGGATTGACTGCTGTGCCATGCGGGCAGCGGCACAGCGGCACTGAGAGACAGCCAAAGAGCGCTGAGAAACAGCCCTACAGTGAGTGTTTCCCAGGGATGGCGTGACTTTGCTTCTTTAGCTCAAGATTGGGGCAGCGGTTTCATGTATGTTGAGATACGCGCAGTGATATACGTTGCAGGGCATGGATCAACCCGCTTGGCTCGGGCGATGTGACACAGTATTGTAACCCATCCGTTCTTCTGCCAGGCACGCCAGGAACCGCACGGCGCCGGCTGGATTGCTATGCAGGATTCTCCGAATTGCCATGCCTCTAAGCGACAATCTACTCGGATCACCCGAATAGTGCCCAGCCCCGAATTGATGCTTTTCTCGTCCCGGCCCCCGTCCGGCTGACTAGACGGAGCCACGCCGCCGCGGCTGCGGACGGCGGAAGCGGCATAGCAGACGAAAGTGCGCCGGGGGCATGCATGGACTTGCTGCAGTCGGCTGACAAAGAGGAACTCAATTGCAAACGAAACAGAATTAAATACAGAAGCAACATGAGGAGGTAAACCTCGGTTAGTCCGCACGTCTGTAACTGATTGATAGTGCATGTTGCGTGGCTCGAGCCACCAGGCACATGTTTGATGGCAAGGGGGCAAACGGGAAGGAAAAACGTGGAGCTCGGCCGGCCCCTCTCGCCCGCACCCGATGAACCCTCCCTCCTACCAACACGTCACTGACCTCACCATCCCTAACTCCCCCATCCATCTGAAGCCGGAGGGAGAGTTGACAAGTCGAGTAGTTTGCTCTTTCAACGGACGGAGAATCGGATCGTCTGAAGGTGAGGTTCTTGATAGAATAATCATTGTTGCGCTCTGGCGGTCTCAAAGCCCGTTCGGTATCGCTATCGGATCCGTAACTCGACGCTCGCTAACCGGCATGTTGCCATTCCATGTTGTTTCCTGGGCAATCGAAACTTCTGCCATACCGCAAAGACAAGTCGAGGTTCATGCTCCCCGGCTTTCTGGTTGAGTTTGCATGGCCAAAGTAGCCCCTGGAAGGTAGCCATTGGTCGAAACAGACATTCTTCTGACTAGCTGTCGCATTCTAGAACGGCGCTCTAGCTACTGTCTCTTCGGTGACCTGCAATTTTCGGTATGTTTTTGCCGATGCTCATAGCAGCTGACATTGAGACTTTTGCGAGTTGGTGTTGAAGCTTGGGACGATGGCCTGCATATAATAAGTGACTGCTCTTCCACCACCTCTCATCCCTCTACTTTGAGCCAACAACTATCTCTTACTCGTAATTCTCAGCTATATAATACAATCATCACAATACCTTCATCATGAACGGCGCAAACGGTGCAAACGGGACCCAGGCCCAGGCCCAGGCCCAGGACGACAAGTCATACCTGGCCATGGTTGGTAACGCCGACGCCGAAGTGGAGCGTCTCCAAATCCAGCACCGCTGGATCCAAATGTGCCTCAACGACAGAATCGCATTCGCCCCCGTCGACCTCAAGAAAGACGGGCTAAAGGTCCTCGACATGGGTTGCGCCGATGGTACGCTGCTCCCGTAGCCAGTTGCATTCACCAGAACCTGAAGTTGACGCGCAAGATTAGGGACGCTCCTCAGGGACCTGCAGAAACAAGTCCCACCCTCCGCCGAATTGGTTGGCGCAGACGTGTCGACCGTTTTCATGCCCACGTCAGCTCAGGGCAACATCCGCTACGTAACCCAGGACGTCTGCGATCCACCCGCGGACGACCTCAAGGGCAAGTTCGACATGACCCATGTCCGCAACGTACTTCACAGCACGAGTAAATCCGGCGTTGAGAAGGCAGTGGCGAATCTCGCGGGTGAGTTTTCGTGTTTTCCGCCACTCATGGGGTGCATTATGGCCTGACTTTGATAGACACATTGGCGCCTGGCGGGTGGCTACAGGCTATGGAATTGGATGTGTCTTCCGACCAGCCAGACCAGCCCCAGGCCCTGAAGGATGTCATCCACATTATCGGAACGATGATGGAGAAGGTGGGCATGGATCGGGGGTACCAGAAGAAATTGCCCGAGGCATTCAAAAAGGCGGGGTTGCAGAACGTCAAATTGGAGCGGATCAACTGCGGCGTCGGCAGGGTACACGCCAACGACGAGGACATGAAAATGTCCATTGAGCCATTTAAACCCACAATCGCCCTCGTTTCAAGACAGGCGAAAGGTCAGTCACGTCCTTGGCGCCAACTCATAATGGAGCTAACGTTGCATCGCTAGTGATGTGCCCCGAGATGCCGGCTTCGGTGTTTGAGAACCTCGAAGAGAGGTACATCAAAGACATGACGGAGAAGGGCGGGAATTTTCCCGGTGTTATTGTGTACGGCCAGAAGGCGGCTGCGTAGTCTGACAGCATGCCGACTGACGCTGCATGTAAGAATAGTGTCAAACAGAGAGACGGCCCAGGTGGTCAACCTAGTTGATGGAGTGTAATGAGAGTATATTCGAGCTCGATAGTCTTTGGGAGGAGAAGTATAGCGATGAAGACATCAGCAAACGGCAGAGCCTACATGACATGGCACACATAGCCACTTACATGTGCGGCTGTGCCCATCCTCCACCACACACTTTAATGCCAAACAACACCGATTCCCTTCACAAACACGGGCGCCGACTTCTGGCAGTTGTACCCCTGATAACTAGCATTCCGCCAGCAGATTTACAGCGTCTCTCAATGACGTTGCACGGTGTCTTTAACAAGCCACCGGAGGGGCAAACTCGTAGCAGGTAGATCCGGAGCAGCACCAGGCCCAACCATCGCGGCAGACAGTCTCTGCAGGCTGACACCCGGCAGCCTGTCGATCCGTGATAGTCTGAGGAGCAGCAAACACCACGGTAGCCGCAACGACGAGAGCGACGGAATTCAGCCTGACCATTTTTGATTGCGGGGCTTTTTATGGTCAGCGTGTATCATGTTCTCATCAAGGTGCTTACATTGGGATGTTCCAACTTGAGTTGAATGATTGCGATGTACGAGGGAGAAATTACATTTCTAACCAGAGTTTTCTAAGAGGAGCGACCTATATATACCCGCTTCTTGACAGCTGATCAACATCAGGCAGTACATGCTCGGGTAAACTTGAAATTGGCAAGCTTGTCTTATCGAGGAAGGTGTTTTTGGAAGGATCACAAGATGACTCTTGGCGCCTACATCGGACTCGAACAAAGCAGTGCGCCGAGATTCTGATCGAATCCTTCAAGCAAAATCGAGGAAGGATGGCATGTCTGTTCCAGTCAATATGAAAGTAAATTAGATGACAAGCAGCGACACCTTCTTGGGTGGCTCAGATATCATGTGTGGTACCACCTCTCCTCGCCTCGGTGGAATCAACGCCCAGAAAAAGAACAGATTATTCGCGTAACAACAACAGCTAAAGATTCAAATTCATCATTTCCTACCTAATAAATAAACCGGTACTAAAGCATAGGGAAAACTGACAGGTTGAAAACATGAAGAGGACAAAGAAAAAGACGTTTTGCCATCGCACTGATCTTGAGTGCTTCCCGGTTCATCTATGTTTCCAACTAAGCTAGCCTTCATCGAGGCACCTGCTTAGAGCCTTCGAAGCTATCTAATCTCTCATACCTCTGCTCTGCTCTCTTCCCCTCATCCTTGCGATGGAGATCATTCAGGTAGCTTTTGAAGTCTTTCGAAAGGTCAACCACCGCTTTGAGATGGTCATCCTTCACCTTGGTTCTTCCTTCACTATCCTTGTCCGCTTCATACTCTGCTAGGGCCACAGCTGTCTGGAATGCTACAGCATGTACATATTAGCGCAAGTGTCATGAAACCGTGCAACATCATCTCGGACTACTGACCATTTCGTATTTCTCTGCCATTCCACTTGAGGCCCTGCATCCTGGTTGACTCAATATATTCTTTGGCGTCGATGGTCAGGCGAATCGTTTCGCCCCTCTCTCGGGCAAGTTTGTCGATAAAGGTCTTCCACACCTTTTGGCGCTCATTGTCACTGAAGTCTGGATAGTACAGTTGAATATGAATGCGGGAGATGAATGCGTCATCGAAGGATCCTACTCGGTTTGTGGTTAGAAAGAGTATGCCATCATAATACTCAAGGGCTCGGAGGAAACCTGTGAAATATTTAGTGGAATTTTCTGATACGAAAGTGAAGATAACATTCTCACCGGCAACCAGGCTGTTGCGGGTCAAATCAGACGTTGTACGGCGCTCCATAAACACGTCGGCCTCGTCAATAAGGAGAACAGCACCCCATTTCATTGCCTTCTTGAAGTTTCTTGTCAGATTGTCTTCAATTACAGCAGGTTCGGTACCAATGTCGCTTGTCGTCAAAATCATCAAGGGGCGGCGAGTAAACTCGGCTATGCACTCTTTGAAAATGAAGTTTAGCTTGTTTTGTCACAGAAGAAAACGAGTGGGTGGGGGTTTACCGGCCGTGCAAGTCTTTCCGACGCCGGGTTTTCCGTGCAAGAGAAAAATCAATCCATTTCCTTTTCCGCGAACGAAGTCTGCGCTCCACCGTTTCTGTGTCAAAACCTCTCCCGTCTGAGCAACCCTGGTAAAACCTTTTGACAAAGCTTTCAGAGTCTTCAGACGGCTTTCACTCATCACCAAATGACTTATCATATTCTCATTGAACTCAGGTTCGTGGAGATTATGTACACGGACATCCTCTGGTTTGGTCAATACCCTTACTTATTGAAGCTTAAATGGGAAGTAATGCCCTTTACTCACCCCAGTTGCGAGTTCTGAACACATAAGATGTAACGAGCGTTGGCATTAGAAGAAGCTCGTGAGTACTAAAATCTTTGCTTTTGCCGCCGAATGACAAGAACAGGGGCGGAGTGCGCTTCTGTTGACTTCTGTCTTGCTTCCTTTTGTGACACACGTCGCAAGTGCAGTCACTTACCCAGTTCCTGAGGTCGTCTTCCCCCATAAACTGAGGACAGTCACCAGGGAAATCGGCGTATTGGGTTTCGAAGTCAACCATAACCAAGCCGTCCAGCTTCGAAGCCCATGGGCCCTTGTAAGAAAAGGTTTTTTTACATGCATATAGCAGAGAGGGGACTTACGATGATCGGTGGGCGGCTTGCTGTCTCCCCTCTGTGCTGATAGCATCTCGGTTTGAGCATCTCCGCAAACCTTTTACCATTTTGGATGAGTTCAAGAGCAGCCTCATCGCTAAGGAATTGGTCGCTTGTCGTTGGGTCGAAGACTTTGGTGCGGCCATACCCAAGCATTTCTCTCTCACCGTCATACTTGGGCACAACAAGCACTTGATGACTCCAGACACGCTTCACGACATAGCCGTTGTAGGCCAGTTCCCAAGTGCGGATACGCCAAGGAGACGGGGGATTATCAAGCGTCCCTCCTGTGAGCGAGTGTACCACCATCGGGTGCCAGTCAACATCTCCGACTCCTTTGATGAGTAAGGTGAGCCCCGGTTTGCGAGGTACCCATGCCCAGTCGAATGTTTCGAGGCCCCTTTTGTTACGCTCTTGCTCTTCTCTGACATCTCTCATGACCTGTTCCTCCAGATATTGAAGAAGAATACGAAGATGCTCGGCCGCATTTATCTCTCGAATGCAAATTTTGTCCCGTACTTTCGATAAACAGTCCTGGCGAAATTGTTGCAGCTCATCAAAGTGGTGTACTAGAACTGGATAGGGCCATGGAATGTTGATGTACTCCCCGGATAAGTCTTGGCCTGGGTAGTACCGGACCACCGACTGAATGGCGTTAATGAGCGCTACGGAGTGGATTCGAAGACTGTAAGTCGGAAGGGCTAGGGAGTTGACAGCTAGGTCTACGCTCGTGTCCGCGAGTACTTTGTAGGAAGTTACCACTTCAAAAATGGGGTTTCCTGTTTGGTTGATGTCTGGGGCGTGGGTTCCATCATGGGTTCTGTGTGAAATAAATTCATTCGTCCAGCGATTTCGGTATTCGACACGGTAGCCGATTCTCGGCTTTGCCTGCTCAGCTTCGTGTGCGACTTCGTCATTTTCGCTGTAATCAAGCTCGTCTGACTCGTCTTCGGCTCCGGAGATATTCCCGAGATCTTCTTGAGCAGTAGTGTCATCGTCAACCTCGGCTGAGAGAGCAGGCTTGCCTTCCTTCTCATTCCCTTCCGAATCCCGTCTCAATGTATGGGTGATAGTGCTAGAGGTCGACATTGCAGCGCTCAAGCTTGAAAAAAAAGAAAAATCACCTTCAAGTCATTTGATTAGGCTCGGAAGATCTGAAAATGGACTGAACTTACATATGGAGAACAGAGGCAACCACGGCATTTATCAATTTATGGCAGGAGCGGGGAAACTGGCCACCCCTAGCTCAGTTGGATGCAGGGCTCAGCCCCGGTATCAGACGTTGTGTGTGATGAGAGCTTCCTTTGGATTGGTGGCGTCCTACGAAATTCAATATTAGCTGCATGTCAGCTGCAAATTATTCTGCACAAAACAGTATCCAATCGTTTAGGCGCCTCACTTGTTAGGGGCACATGAGATTGGTCACGCTTCAGGCGTTATCTCCAACCCCGCTGCTGGCGTTCTTTCACAGCCTGATCCATCACTCATCCTAAGTCCTTTCATATAGTCAACTACTTTCAACTATTTTGACCATGTTACGGCCTACTCTATCTCTGTATGCTCAGAATGAATAACATCAGTGAATCGAGACAAATTGTTCGCGCATACAGCTTCGAAGTCGAAGAACGCTTGCCTCCAGAAAGGGATGCTCACGATCTGGCGCACGTATTGGCCCAAAACCAAGGAAGCAGAGACGACGCTCGAGATCCATGGCGGTCATTCTTTGAGTCGTCTTTTGACAGTGAAGAATCCAGGTATGAGAAAATAGTAGCACTACAGCATCATTAGCTGGCGCTCACTCAGTCGCCTAGCAACCCAATCACTCAAGTCCTCGCCGTCGAGACCAGTCAATTATGCGAGAAATGGAAGGTATTCGTAGAGTCCAGCACAGCAAGAGACCGAATGAACATCAAATTATCCGAACCTACAATGAACGGAGTTATTGATGCTGTTCATGAGGTTCAACGGGCGTGGGATTCGAAGCGCAGCAACGGCCGGCTGGGCAGAGCCAAGCGACTGTTGCACCGGTTCTGCGGAACTCTCAAGTCTCATCAGTCCCTTTTAGAAATTCTGCCATCCGGGAATGAATACGTCTCTATCTTCACTGGAACTCTCAGTGTGTTGATACAAGTAGGTCCCCGCTTCTTCGAGGAAGATCTCGCCGGCGGAGCTGAGCTGAGCTGACCTACGATTTGTCCAGGCCAGTGCCAACCACGAAAAGATTGCTGAAGGGCTTTCAGAATCACTATGCATCATCAGTCAGCATGTCGATGACTGCAGAACGGACCTTAAATTGTTCAACATGGCGGACATGCAGGCTCTCATCGCGGAGCTTTATGCTCACATTTTTCTTTTCTTGGGGAGCATCATGGACTGGATGATGAAGAAGAGGGTCAAACGACTACTTGACTCGTTCAATGACGATCTGCCCAGCATTTTCGAGAACGAGATGAACAAGATCAAAGGCATCTCGGATCGTATCCGAAACCTAGCGTCGCAGAAATCTCGAGCAGAACTCAGATCCACAAGATTGACAGTAGAGAGTTCTGCGAGAGATCTGCGGGCGGGGTTTGAGGGTGAGAAGAGGCATCAGGCAGAGATGAAGCACTATGCTGAGAGTATCATGAGGGAGCAAAGTCGGATATCAGGAATGTGGACTGCTGAGAGGCAGCAGCAGCTAGCTGACAGCATTTTCAACATGCTGGAAGAGAAAGCGATCCGTTGGTTGGAAAACAACCGAGCCGAAACGAATCGTCAGAGGTTATCTTCCACGAATTTTATCTCACTGGGTGAGCCTACACAAGGTATAGTAGCTGCCTGTTTGCTGGTCTATGCTCTAAGTCTGGCTGCTAATTGTGCTGGCGTAGTATCGGAGCATGCCTCTGAAGCTGTTGCCATTTGCTCTCGTCAACTCGAAGACTTCTTCTACCGAGACAGAATACGACTTTCACATGAAGCCTTTGATTCCATAATGGTACCACCAGAGTCATTCAGGGAAATCGGTGATTGGGCCAGGGCATCCGCTCCAAACTTGCTGTGGCTTGAAGGTCCTCCTGTGGATGGCGACGACTTCGAAAACCCAGTCACAATGATGGCAGCTACGGTCATCGCCCTTGCCGAGAAGACGAAGTTGCCGGTAATCTCGTACTTCTGCGAACTGCGGAGAGGCGAGAAGCTCAGGAACGGAAATGACAGCATGGAAGCACAAGCGATGCTATCTCTCGTTTATGCACTCATCAGGCAGCTCATTGAGCTGCTACCGCCGTTCCTAGATACTGGTGTTGATCTTTCGGAAGGTCGCTTCAAGGCTCTTGATGGGTCTCTGGGGACTTGGAGCCAGGCTACCTCAATTCTCACTGATCTCGGCGAGCTCATGCCCGGTCCGGTGCTTTGCATCATTGATGGTCTTCATTGGCTAACCGATCGAGGGACCGACAACTACCTTTCGGATCTCCTGAAGATCTTGCGTGGAGATAAATGGAAGGTTCTTTTGTTTACCACGGGTAGGTCGGTTGTTTTGCAGGATGAGCTATCAAGGTCGGAGATCTCGACGGTCGATGTTCGTTCATTTGGGCGTGGGGTGGCATTGGATCGACAAGACTTTGATGAATGAAGGAGCTCACAGCAGACACACAGTCCCATAGCTTCAATAGTGATAGTTGCGAATTTGATTCCCCTTTCTCACATTTCTCAGAAATGTGATGATCCGATCCCTGCAAATGGCTACAATCTATTTTCCACAGGGGGTCGAACAAATCATTCTTGCTAACGTGGGGACGCTGCCTCCGTGCGAACCACTCGATCGAGCTAGCTGCGGCCCTGCTTCCCGTCCGGTGATTAGCGGTGCGCAAGCGAACATGGGAATTGCTTTAGCTCGTTGAGCATCGATCATTCAGGAGGCTTTTGGGGCAAAAGCGGGCTCAGTAAGCCCGAAGCAACGGTATGGCGGTCACACAAGAGAACACCAAGCCACCGTGGATTTGAGCAACTTCAACTTCATCTCAACATCATTCTCGAAGCTTGAAGATGCGCTTTATCGGGGTTGAGGTTGTTCTTGCTGCCTTTACGGGCCTCGTCGTCGCGTCGCCAAACCTCCACAGGGCAGATTGGCTCACGGTGAACACGACGAATGGCCGCATCACCGGGCATCTCGCGTCCAACGCCTCAGCCGTGATTGAGTATCTCGGAATCCCGTACGCGAAACCTCCCATCGGCGACCTTCGCTTCGCTCCCCCGGTGCAATTCATGAGCAATGCATCATACGAAGCATCAAGGTTCGGGTTCGACTGCCCACTGTCGCCATCCAAACAGGTAAACTATCCCGACATGACTCCCCAAGCCCAGCGCATCATCAGCTACTTCGCCTCCGGCGCCGGGACTCCTCAGAGTGAAGACTGCCTCACTCTCAACATCTGGGCCAAACCAACAAACAAGCTACAACCTTCCAATAAGCCTGTGATTGTTTTCTTCTACGGCGGACGTGAGTAGCCCGCGGCGGACTTCTACCCAGATGCTGACTGAATTCCGTAGGATTCGCCATCGGCAACACCAACAGCCCGTTCTACAACGGCAAATATTTTGCAGACGCCCAGGACGTGGTCGTGGTTACGGTCAACTATCGCATCAACATTTTCGGATTTCCTGGAATTCCTGGGCAGCCGCAGAACCTAGGGCTGCGAGACCAACGTGCCGCCGTGGAATGGGTGCATGCCAACGTTGCCAGCTTCGGTGGCGACCCAGACAAAATCACCATTGCTGGTCAATCATCTGGCGGCGTCAGTGTGGACTACTGGTCATATGCATATACCAAAGACCCCATTGTGAACGGACTGATCGCGCCGTCGGGGAATGCATTCAGTTTCCCGTTGAAAAGCCCCGGGGTACCTGAGAGAAACTGGAACACTGTTGTTGGAGCTGTGAATTGCGCCGACTCTGAGGATGTCCTGGCTTGCATGCGTGAGGTGGACTGGAAGGATATCAAGGCGGCCGCCGCGGCTGTCAGGCCGACTTCCAGCAGCAGCGTCCTCCGCTCCATTCCCTCTTTCTATCCCATTGTCGACAATGAGATTGTCTTTCCAGACTATGTCTCCTTGACAAAAAACGGCAGTTTCGCCAAGTTGGTCAGTACTCAACCCTCTCATCCACCATGGACATGTTACTCAAACAAGAACACAGCCCATCCTGTTCGGGAACAACAACAATGAAGACGGGTACTACAGAATCCCAGCTTACGGCAACGGCGTGGTGCCAACTCCGGAGCAAGTCACGTCCTTCCTACTAGAGTCCTTCACCTGCCCCAACCTCTACCAAGCCAACGGACGCCTTGTTCAAGGCGTGCCGGCCTGGATCTACCGCTACTTTGGCGACTGGGACAACACCCGCCTCTTCCCCACGAGCGGCGCCTACCACGGCGTCGATCTGCACATGATCTTTGGCGCGTCCGAGGACGTCAGCGGTATTCCCCCCTCAGACGCGCAAAGGGAGACAACCAGGGTCATGCAGCGAGCCTGGGCTGCGTTCGCGAATGATCCGCAGAATGGATTGAGTGACGTGGTTGGTTGGCCCAAGTTTAACCCAGAGACAGACTCTCTGGTTCTCTTGGCTCAAGACAATAACCCTCAACCAAGCTTTGTGAAGCCAGATGTTTATGGCGCCCCATGTTCTACTGTTACTATGGGGGCCCTGGCAACTCCAAATTCGTCGTTGTAGAGCGACACATTTTCAGTCAAGGCAGCAACATAATTAGGTTTGTCTTTTCCGTGATTGATCTTACCTTTCATGCGCATAAGTTGAATAACTTGAGCATACGATTCTGTGAATAGATTGAAGTTCAAACACCGTTTTGGTCAACTCCGTCTCTTGTATTTCACTCGCAGATGAATAACGCCGTTAATGAAACCCATTCTGTGTTGGCTAAATCTTTCCGCGGTTGGAAGGGTAGAACAAACTTCGGCCAAGGATTAAGTCCAGTCTAACTCTGGCATTCGTGTGGTACCGTCGCAAACACCGGGCATAAAGGGACTGATGGAACATGAATCCACGACGCATCTACGGCCTCACCCGGCTATTCCTAATTACCAAGCCAAACAGGCCCCCTCCGCCGGGTAGTAGATAAGCAACCTGCGATCCACCCTTTCCAATTCCTTCTATCTTCTCTTTTTCCTCATCTTCCACTGCAGCCTTTAAGTCCAATCCCACCTTCCTCTACAGCTGTGTCTCAGGCTTTCTCATTTGGCGTTCGACTCCATCTTCTTCTACAGGTGGACTCCGCCAGTCTATGTGGCAGAATCTTTCCGGAAGGGGCTGGAAAGGGTGAGGAAGCAAGCAAGGAGGAGCTTAGTTATAGATACAGCACAGGGCATACATCACTTATATGGGAGGTAGATTCCAGTAGTTCATCTGTTGACCCCTAACAGCAATCAGCCTTTGTGAGCCTTCACTCTGTGTCACTAAGCTGTTTATATTTCTGCTTCCTCTTCCTTCCTTCATGGGTGGAATTGGGTACCTTGGGGTTGAGTCCATCTCCCTTTCCATATCTTTCGATTTTCATATTTCAGTGGTTCACCAATCGCACCAGTTCACCGCACGATGACACGCACCTTGCTGAGCTTGGCGATTGTGGTCAGGAGCTATATACCGTCCAGGCAGCAGCAACCCCCGATCAGCTCACCACGAGCCTCAAGATGTGTTCCCAGATACTCCAAAGTGAGTCCTACTTCTTTTGCCGAAAGACAAAGGGCAGTGCGAATGTGACATCAGCCGTCGGCGATGATGAATGCTGCCTCGAGACCTTATGTCTCTTCCTGATGTGTACCCCACGAGAGTCGTACCCCATGGGAGTCATCGTTGTCACTTGGCTGGGTCTGGTCATAGAACGCGTCTTCAAGTGCTTGGCCGCGATATCACGAACGATAATGTTATCTTGAGAACTGATACCCTCTACAGCGCCTGTCCCGACGACATCCCATTCCCTCTCGCGGACTCTTCGTCTTGAAAATCTTTGAGACTTCATGCTAGTTGAGGCCATCATCACGCACACCGTCAGAGACATGGGCACCTCTTTCTCGTTCATCCTCTCCTCTTTTCTGGCATCTTCTAGAGTCATATTCTCTTCACAGGCAGCTTCTTGTCGTTGGTAAGCATCCCGAAAACCCGGTTGTGGCATTCTCCACAGCATTCTGCATCGCAGGCATCAGGATGCCCGTGTCGAATAGAGAGGTTGCTTCACCTAGGCAACACACCGAAATCCGACCCTTGGTGGTTTGCCATTTTTTTCTTAATCAAGGCATTTCCAACCATCCAGTACCCGCATTCCCCACGACACTCTCCATCATGGGCCATCATGAGTCCAATGCCGGACGAAGTGGCTGCTCAGCCTGATATAATCCCAACCCTTCTGGTTTCGGTGTCGGCACCCCCAGACCCTCACCGAATCTGGCATTCAGACCTTCAATCAGTAATGTCCAGCCAGGTCCCATCCAACATCTATATAATCCCAAATCTCCCCCCCTCAACTCCTTCCTCCTTTGCCTTTTTCTCCTCATCCGCTAAGTGCTTCTGCATACGCGAGCCTCCAGCCGCTAAGTGCTTCGGCATACGCGAGCCTCCACCAAAGAAAACAACCCTGAACTGGGGCGGGCAAACCACAAAGACCCGCGAGTTCCAGCAGCGGTTGCCTCATTCCTCCTCTTCGGCCTTTGAATTCTGGCTTCCTCTACAGTCATGACTCAGGCCATGCCGGCGCTAGCTCTCCGGAGCCTATATCGCTGATGGGCCCTCGAACTCTGCCTTCCTCTACAGGCACGACTCGGACAACAAGCCCTCGACTCTATCTTCCTCTACAGGTAGACTCGGGCTTCCCAGGACTTGGACATCTCCGACCACGACTTCGACTACGACTTCGACTACAACTTTGACCACGACTTCGACTTTGACTACGACTTTGACTACGACTACGACTACGACTTTGACTACGACTACGACTACGACTTCGACAACGACCTCAACAACCAGCCCCTCTCTGCAGCCTTTGAACTCTGGCTTCCTCTACAGCTATGACTCGGGCTTCGCCTTTGACTCTATCCTTCCTCTACAGGTAGACTCAGGCAACTGGTTCTCGCCCTCCGCTCTTCACCTCCGACACTTTCTGCATCTCCGACACCTCCAACATCTTCGACACATTCGACACCTTCGACACCATGGACTGGATGTAGATAGAAATCTTAGCATAGAAAAACAAAGTACTCTCATTTCAATGAAATACATTCGCACGCATGAACTGTGCCGCTGTCAAGGGTGACCAAACTGTTGCGCGCCAACGGGAAGCTTCATTATTGTGAAATTTGCCTGTTCTCAAAGTCCATCATGGACCTGGACCAATTTGTCACGGTACGAGTCAAGAGACATGAGAGCATTGGTCCGATGCTTCCCACGCCCTCGGTCCCATTGTCATCCAGACAAATACGTGCATCAGGTAACCATCTTCCGTGGATCTCAATAAGTTCTTTCAGCAAGTTGAAAGAGGAACTTTTACTATTATTACTACTGCGGCGGCGCATGACCTGTACTTCTCGCTCGCTCTATCCATCATGATATACAAGACTCTCGAATGTATGTATGCTGCAGAAGCTGTGTGAGTGTGTACGCGCGATGCCAACCTTTGCACGCGCGATTCTACGATGATATCGGCCGTTTCCATGAGGTCAACACTTGTTATGCCAACCTCTCATCTAATTCAAATGTCTTGACTCCATTATCCATGTGTGATGCAAGGCTTGATCCACAAACACCTCCCTCATCCTCCTCTCCCTCCTTACGTACAAAATTATTGGGTATCGACGAGTTTCGCTACCAGTTGCAGAACATAAAGTAATGGTTGATGAAGAAGTTGTAAACGTTGATGATGATGAGCGGTAGCGGGTGGTACCACGTAAAGCCGTTAATAAGGCGCCAGGTGACGACACCGACCATAGCTCCAGTAACGACAAGCGTCCAAAGGATGCACAGAATTCGCATGTTGCGATACTTGTTGCTCTTGTGAGCCTTGGCGTCGCCAGAAGCTGCCCATAGGAGTTCAATGTTGAAGAGGCGATCCTTGATGGCGGTGAGGTAGGCGTAGCTCTGGATTGTCACCACGTGCTGTACGTTGAAGCCGTACTTAGCCTTCGCCCATACGCGCATGAGGATGACACCGTAGAGAATGGAGGGAATGGCAAAGGCAAGGTTCCAAAACTTGAACCATTCAGGGCGGATGGCAAGCAGAAGAGTACCTGCGATCGGGGCCAGGAAGATGTTGAGCGAGACGGCGGAGTAGTACAGGAAACCTGCCATGTTAGCTGTGAATGATGGGTGATTGCGAGTATGAGACTTACCAGAGAGGTAGCAGATCTTCTGCATGAGGGTGAGGTTTGAGACCCAGAAGTGACCGTTGGTCAACAGCGTGGTAGATCCACGGGCCCAGCGCATTTGCTGGGAGAAGAAGGCTCGAGGAGAATTGGGGCAGACACCAGTGGCAAGGCAGAGAGGGATGTACTTGACCTTCCAGCCACGGTCAACAGCGCCAAACCTACACAACGTTAGCCTTGTTCACGGTTGCTCGCATCGTCGTACTTACCCAGTGTGGACATCCTCGGAGAATCCAATCTCGGCAGTTCCGCCAACCTCAACCAGAGCCTCGCGACGGTAGAGAGCGTTGCTTCCAACACAGATTGATGCTCCCCACTTATTGCGGTTGACCTGAACGACGCGGTAGAACAGCTCCTGTGTGGCACCAGCACCTTGCTCGACCCAGGTCTGGTCGTCGGTCACTCGGAAGTACTGAGGGCTCTGGACCAAGGCCGTCTTATCGTCACCCAGGTGTTCCACAATCAGTTCCTTCACGAAATCGGGGCGAGGGCAGAAGTCGGCGTCGAAGATGGCGAAGAAGTCACCATTAGTACGTGCGAAAGTCCATCTCAAGTTGCCGGCCTTGCGGAGGCGGGGTCGGTCGTCGCGAACGGAGTAGTTGAAGCCGTACTGTTCGGCAAGAGCGCGAACGGTGAGGGAAGCGCTGTCATCCATGACGTGCACTTGAAGTTTGGAGGCGGGCCAGTCGATGTTTACAATGTGCTTATAGGTGTTCTCCAGGATCTCGAGAGGCTCGGAGCAGCAAGGAAGGAAGATGTCCACGGTTGGCGCGTTCTCCTCGGTGATGGGGAAGCGTTCGACCAGTTCCAGGTGGCCCTTGTAGTCCCAGTCCTTCCCAATGATACCAACGGCGTATGAGATCAACAAGTAGATGCACATGGCACCTGCGAAAACACCGTACCAGTAGAAAGCCGGGGCAGATAACGCAAACAGCCACATGCCAGCGCCGAGCGAGAGGAACGAAAACACGCCAAAGACGTAGAGTAGAATGCGGTTGGTGTGAACGTAGGTGAGCTTCTCTGTGTCATTAGGGCAGACAGGCAGCACCAGAGGCGGCTCCTCCTTGGGGCAGTAGGTCGCGCGGAAGCGGTTGTACAGACGCTTGGGGAATGATTCGCCCGAAGATGGTGGCAGGGCTGTCGTGTGCTTCTCGTTGGCCTTCTCCGGGTCGGACACGACGGGCGGCACATGGTTGGCTTCAATGTCTGTGTCTGATGAAGAGTGCTGGTGGCCCTTTTCGCTGTAGACCTCTCGCGCTAAAGGCGAAGGCTCCTGTTTCGCGGTCAGCCGGGGGTCCATTCCGTAGGTCGGGTTGCAGCGAGGCTACGTGAAGACTTACGATGTCAGGTCTGCTCAGACGGTGGTTGGAGGAGTCGGCCCAACTGGATCTTTGGCCTGATCTTTGCGGGGTGTCTGCGGGAGATGGACCGTCGATGGCATTCTGACAGGAATCAGTCTCTGCTTCGTCGCGTTTAGGATCGTCGCATTAGGACGTTGTCAACATACCACAGTGAAGGTGGAATCGCTGGCCAGAGAGGCGACAGCGCTGGAATCGTTGTCGGTATCGAAAGGGTTCGAAGCAAAGGGATTATTTGGGGGCGTCAAGCCCGAGTCGGGAGAACCTCCCCGGGGAGTGAGAGGACGCGACATTATGGTATTAGTGGTGGTGACCTGGAATCCAACAGAGACGATTCGTCAAACGGTCGTGTGCGGAGGATAGCGAGAGAAAGTTTCCGTCGGCGGGAGCACGAAGGCGCCGGAGGGGGGAAACAAGTCAAACAAAAACGGCTTTCAAGTAGTCGACGGTCTCTTCCGTGACGTTGACCTTGGGCGATGGACGGGGTGAAGGCCGTCTGGATAGCGAGAGAGGGGAAGGTAACCGAGACAAGAAGCAAAAGAAAATCCCAAAAATCAGCGAACGTCGTCAAAGCGAGTGACTAAAGACGTGTATGGTGTTTTGAAAAAATGGTGACCAGCCTCGTGGAGCGTGGAACTAGTGTAGCGAGTGTAAGGCGGCGAGAGCAAGCAACGATGGCAGCGTGTGCGCGCGTACCTAGGATACGCAGGGGCAATCTTGAGCTAACGACCAGCCTCTGCGCGCAGCGATGGACGGAGGCAGGAAAGGTTTTGTTAGAGGCAAGCCACCTGGGATCCGTATCTTAGCTGGTGGATGGGGGGAGGAGAGGAGGAGGAGGTGGTGGTGGTGGTGGAGGTGGGAGGCGGAGGGGCGTGGAGGAGAAACAAAACGAGTGTCGATGGTGAAGGGGTCATGGGCAGACAAAAAGCAGGACCCAAAGTCAAGGTGAGAAGGAACGGGGTGGTGAATCTGAGGCAGGCCGGGGCAGGCAGGTACCTTCCCATGTGGCAGGTGGTGGGAGATGGGAGAGGAAGGGACGCCCGCAGTCACAAACATCACACAGCAACAGGCGATGCAGAGACAAGGCAGGCACAAGTGAGTCGTCCGTCTGGCGTCTGTCACCAATGGGAAGGTGCGGCCGTCGTCTGCAAGGATAGATACGGTCGGTACGGAGCCGAACACGGGCTCTCACCCTCTACGGATACTCTACTTGGGTAAGTCGTGTGGTTCTCTCCAGAGAGGCCTCGCCCGTCTCTCTATTCGTTGAATATTGCCCGAGCAATGCTACATGGGATGGACTTTTTCTGCCCCTGCCATGGAATTCAGGAAAGCCCACTCAGATCATGGGCAACAAAGTTGAACTGGGTCACCGGGATGCGGCGATTGGGTGGCGGCATGGGGGGCAAGAAGTGCAGATGGATGGTGGCCTGCGTTTTTCTTAGTCTCGTACTCCTTGACCATGGACGAGGAGTTCGTGACATCAGTGCCAAGATTAAGTCAGATTGCCTGCGCGGACGAACTCCACAGATGGAGGATGCGAGGTTCCCATGAAGCTGCAGATAGTCTAAGGCAGGCAGGCAGGCAGGGATGGGTTCACACCGTTGGGGGGCACTAGGTGGGAGGTAGTACTCGCGGGATACTTTGCCCATGGAATTGCGAGACGGAGAAGGACGACGGCGACAGCTCGACCAGGGGAGTAGTGAGACGGAGAACAACAAAAGGACCAGGACAGGGGGAAGTAAGAGGGAGGAACGATGGGTGAGATTCAATGTCAGAACAGCAACTAGGAAGGCAGCTCGAATGCCTTGGGGTGGAGGCGTCAACACCGCATCCGCATCGCTTTGCCTCAGTGGCAGATACATACGGGAAATATGCCTAATAATAACCAGGTCGAGTAGGTACGGACACGGTACATACGGCAACATGCGAGATGTACTGAGAGAAGCAGGCCAGCTGGTGGACAACCGCCATGAAAAGGGGCAGGGAACGAAGAACGCCACAGGCATCATCACCACTGCCGGGGCAGCACCAGGGCCCGTTTGTTGGCTTTTTCGAACTTTTGATTTGCGCAGGTGAAAGCAGATGGAAACTTCAAATTAGCGCATGCGCGGCACATTGAAAAAAGGTGCAAGAAAGAGCCGCCAAGTAGCGGGATTCCTTGGAGTGGACGGGAAGTGGAAGTGGATGTGGATGTCACTTTTTGACAGGGCCGGTGCAGGGCAGGGGCGGGCGGGGAGCCGTTTGCTAGTCTCGGCCACCGGCGCCTGCCCAGACCTGAGAAAGAAAGACGACAGGCGACAGCAGGAAGGTGCATCCATTCCATCCTGCCTGCATCACGGATACAATTGCAATTGCAATTGCAGTTGCAGCAGCTCCTGCAGCCACAACGGCGCCTCATCTGGTCCTTCCCGGATTGCAGCTGCACCCCCACTCTTTCTTTCCTACGGCGGGCGGGTGCGATGTGATGTTCTTGCCATCAGGCTGTTCAGGCTCTTCCTTCCTTCACCTTCAAATGATCACAGCAGAATGGAAAGAACAAAGCACACCGGTACTTACCTCTTACACCACCGGCGGGAGCAGGCAGGCAGCATGGGTGGGTGGTGTCAGTCGGGCAGGTGCGAGGTCCCAATCAAATCATGTCGCCTCCCATTCGCCAATCAGAGCAGGGGTCATGATAGCAGCAGCACGGGCAGTCCTGAACTTCCTCCTGATTTCTCCTGGATCCTGCTCGCTGCCTCGGTCTCATCTCTGTCATGATGCTCAAAATCTCCAATATCAGCCTGCCTCGCACTGCTTAAACCCGATCAGGACTGGCCGTGAGGCTCGAGTCAGCAAGAGCCGCTGTTCTTATCTGATGCGTTCAATGGGAATCCTGCCTTCAACACCGCGCTAAATCGGACCCTCCCAGCCACCAGCAGATCCCACCACCAACGGGTTCGACCATGCCAACGGCCCGACAACACAAAGACGCTGGCTTCTCGAATGTATCGTCTTCCGTCGTCCTGGCTGGTGGCTTGTCTCGCCTTGACACCAGACTTCATTTACGCGCGGCCAGCAAACATGGCTAGACCAAAGGACAAGACACAGAATTCCAGTCTTGAATCTCGCCAAAGCAGCAGCGCCTCCTCCACGGCACATGCGAAATAACGTCAATGATGCAGAGTGTTTCACCAGCGGGCAAACGCGCCGAACAATAGAACAGCGGAAGTGGACCCAAACAGAAGACATCAGGTCTAGACTCCAAACAACCCAAGCAGCAAGTTGCGGCCCAGGTTGAAAACGGTTCTTCTCAGCTGGCCGTTCCGATTCCTACCTCACTAACGAACAATGGTCGCCTTTTAGCCCGCTCCCAGAGGAACCTAAGGTAATAAGCGTAACCTTGACAGCCTCCACCAGATAGGCTATTTCGACATCCCCATTCGTTGGCGCGTGCCTTCTTGCTCGATTCCCTGATTTTGCTTCCTTTTTTCCCACGCCGCGCTGCTTTGCTCGACTGCCTTGCCGCCGTCCCGCCTCCGCTGGACATCGCTGACGGATATGTCTCTCTAGTTTTCTCGGCAGGGCCACGATGACGCCGCCAGAGTCTGGCATAGAGGCCTTCAGCTCGACAAGGACGCCCAAAGGTTCCGTTTCGACTCAGAATGCAGCGGTCACGCATCTCGCCGGGCCTGCCGGACTGTTTCTACCGTCGATCCCAAGAGCACCGCCGTCTCTGGGCCGATGACCGCAGCCCATGGTCGAACCAACCATGTCACCATGGCGAGATTTCCCTCTGCATCGACTTAATCCTCACATCCCCGACAATATCCCTGCTCCTCCGCAACCCCGGCCGAACCCAACGAAAAAGCCTCCTCTCCACCGTCCACGCGCGCAAAAATCAACGACGATGCCCACTCACCTTGCTGATCCGGTTTTTCTATGCCGAGACAATCGCTGCGAAATGGCGACCGGGCCACTCCCTGCCTCGTGTTCGAACTCCCGCCTCCCGCTCACTTACACGCCAAGACAACGACATGCATCCAACGGAACGCCATATGCTCGGCCACGGCACAGTCTATCTCTCATCAGCAGAACCACTTATCAAAGGATCGTGGTCGCAGATCATTGGGGACTTTTTCCGCTCAGAGAAACCGATGAAAAAAGTGGTTCTACTGTGATAAAGGAACAACCGCAGCGGATGGAAGATTACCCTGACGGATGCCCAACAAAAGCACGCAGGATATTTAAATGACCTCTTCATCTCGGCTCTGTTCCTGACAGGCGCAACGGCACGGCAGCGGCAAAAGTCTTTTGGTTTCCGCCTCCATCTGACGAGTCCATCCTGGGCATGTCTCCTCCTCTGTAGCCATTTGCTTGGCCTTCTCGGTATGGCGGCACGCGCGCCAAGGCGCCAATACGAAGCCGTCTCGCCAGATAAGCACCTTGTTTTTCGACGACTTTTTCCACGCCATTGAGTTTCTATCGAACGGGTGTGGATGATGATACACACAGACTCATGGGTACCTTCGGAGCGGGACATCAGAGCTAACCCAGCCTGCTTCGAGACTATTGTCCGGCGTGTCGATCTCGATGACAACAGGCCGCCGGATGGCCTTTTTCCCTCTCCTGCGGGTGGCCTCCCCCTCGAGGTAGGTACCTGCCCCCAATCCCGCTCCGCCCTCCTGACCCGCCTCGGAGGCCACTCGTTCCGCCAAGACTCGTGTAAGCTCCGGGGACCTGTTCCTTCGTGAGATGTGTGCGCACCACACCACCAGCAGAGATTGCCAGACACACCAAATCCATTAGGCAGACCACTTGGAAGCTGCGGTCACAACACGGGAATTGAGGCTCACCCAGCGATTGCCCAGGCTGTCGTCCATGATGTCTTGGAAATATGCAACACCGTATGCAGCCTGCGGGAATCGCAGCAATAATGCACAGAGTATGCCCGTTGGACCCCAAGTAGAACTTGTAGACGTCATGACAACAGCGTTGGATGGCAAGCTGGCGAGGCTATCGATGCCCGTGTCGGACAGCCAGCCACCTCCAAGTATACGTGGCTGTCATTGTCTCTCCCACACCAACGTGTGTTGGCGTTGATCTTGTCGTGGCTGGGGGCTTGGGCAACGCGTATTCTGTAAGACAGGCTTCTGCGGCATGCAGATTCACATGCTAGCTGAGACTTATGTTCCACGTCGTGTTCGACGACAAAGAATTTATTCAAGTGACAGGTCTCAACGGGAGGCCGCCATCGCAAAATTGAGCGGCACTTACAAGCTCCAAACTTGCGCGGGGTGGTTGGCAGGGTCCTGATCAACGATCTTGCATCGGAGAGGGTCACATGGTGCCGTACTTCAGGTACATGGTTTCTGCGGACCGCCACATCGTGATGGATGTTCAGGGTGCTCGAAATAGCCTAGTCACCGGTGATCCGCGCATGCAAGGCTGACCTGGTTCAAGGGTCTTCGTGAATGTGCTGGTTGGCTTTCAGCCTTGTTCGTTTGGTGATGATGAGTGATATTATTATGCAGCGAAGTCGGGGCCAATAGAGCCCAGCTATCGTCTACCTAGACATTAAAACGGCCGTATCCATGATATCATCTAAAAGAACCCAGCGAGCATGAGCAGAGCGGGCGCGGCCAGGAGCCAGGCGCTCAGTGTCACCATACCGGCAGCATCCTCGCTGTCGCCGGAGCCAGAGTCGCCGTTGTCCAGCTCCATCTTGAAGTTGGCCGCGCTGAAGGTGGTGTTGTCTGCGGAATGCCAGGCCTCGGAGCCGAACTCGACGAGACCGAGCCAGGACTCCTTGTCGATCTCGCCAGAGTTGAGGACGTAGTCGAAGAGGGGCTTGACGTCCTCGTCGAACTCGTTCACGTCGGAGCCGTCGCGGGTGACCCAGGTGAAGACCTTTTGGTCGCGCTGGTTGGTGTCGTACCAGAGGGAGCTGATTTGGTGGTCAGAGAACAAGTGACGTAAAACGGCAATAGGTCACGAGGGTGGACGGGAAACTCACAATTCGGTCGAACCAAGCGTAATGTTGGTCAGGATGGAGTCGCCCATCAGCGGGTACGGGTTGCCGACCTTGCCCAGCCAGATCATGATCTCGGCCTCTGCGTCGACGGGGTTGTACGTCCTGCTCTTGTTCTTGTCGACGAAGAAGTCCCAGGCGGCGTTGGCGACGACGCCGCTGAGGTTCGCCTTGCTGTCCTCCCAGGCGGACGCGGAGAAGTCGCGCGAGGCGGAGGAGCCCGGGTTGCCCGAGGTCATGGTCCAGCTAGTGGTGAGACGGAAGGTCTTGATGGCGTCGAGGCGGGTGGGCAGCTTGGTCGAGTTGAAGCGGACGTGGGGGAAGGAGTGGACGTTTTCGGGATTCTCGTCCCAGAACCAGGTTGCGTCGAAGGCTGGTGTTGCTTGGTCGATCTGGAGGGCTCGTGTTAGTCGGGGTCGGTCAGGAGAGGGCGGAGACGACTCCGGGAGGGGGATTGTGTACTTACGGAGACGCATTGGAAGCCATCGCCGACGGGTGCCCAGGCGTTTGACTGGACTGTGGTCTCTGGTCAGCGCGGGCGCATTGGAGGAGTAGACGGAGGGTGTGATGTGAATCTCACGATGTGTTTGACCACCGGAGGAGATCAGAAGGGAGGGAGCAGGGTCGTCTTACAGATGTAATTGGTGTCTTCACTCGTGAACTTGTCCTTGCCGCAGACTGTCGCGTCGTATGCGAGCGCCGTCTTGAAGGCAGCGAGGCCGGCCGCGGCGAGCAGTGTGTTTCTCATCACGGCGTTTGCAGCTACCGCGGAGCAGGGTGTGTAAGATCAATGAGGGGTGGAACTGGAGACGGTTGTCTTGTGTGTTTGCTTCCGACCTCGACTGTGTTGGACGGCAGTAATGTAGGGAGAAAACACAGGAGAGGTCTGGCCCAGAAAAAAATCGAGAAATGAGAAAACGATCATGTCGCTGGAGTGAATGACAATCCGGGGGAGGAGCAGGTGAGAGAGAGCAAGCGCGTTGCCAGCCGGGCCTGGACCAGAGTGAGAAAGGTCAGGAACCAGGGTCGCTGAGGGCAGGGGTCCGGTAGCTGGATGGGAATGGAAAGATGGATAGGTAGGTACCCTACAGCGGCGCCTTCTTCGATGCCTATTGGGAGACGAGAAATAAAATAAAATAAAAACAAAAATGGGCAGCAGCGATACAGACTGAGGTCAGCCTGCAGATTCAGCTTGGCTGCCCCCGCCGCCTGCTGCTGCTGCTGTGTTGGCCAGGCTTGGTCGAGAGCGCAGCCTGCAGTTCTTGGTTTCCTTGGTTCCTTGGTTCCTTGGTTGGCACTAACACCGGATGGGAGGCTTACCTAATCCGGAGTAGCTGCCCGAAGGCCGGGGCAAGGACCGGTCTGGGACGGTGATGTGAGGCGGCGTGGCGTTCGTTCTCTTCAGCTGTATCGAATGAATGCTTGTGAAACGAAATGAGGCTTATGGTGTCTCTTTTCTCTCAGGTAGTGGTCGGTGTTTATGTGACTATCGTGGACACGGGGTGGTGTTGGCAACATGGGTACCGCCGGTGACTTTCAGCTTCTTGCGGCCAAAAGATTCAAAACCGCGGCCAATGAATATTCAGTCTACTCGAGACTCGGGGTTTGTTTTTCAAAGAATGTTCTCGGTCTCAAAAGTGTTTTTAGACTGCTACAATGTGTGTCTTGTGTTTCGTTGAGATATTTCAGCAATATGGCTCAGAATTTATTGACAAGTTTCGTCTCTTGAATTGCTAAACACAACGTGGATGGAATATCCTCATGTACTTTCTTTGTAGAATGCAAGTCTCATCAAAAGTATTCATCGATCGGAAGTAAAGCTTCATTTCTCAGGGTACTGTGTTAACATCATCAACGTATAACTCACCTACATCACGGTATGTCGCACTTGGGAGTAACCAAGCCCACCTTCCTTCTACTGTAAGCAAGAAATCGATCACGACGCTTACGTGGAAGAACATGATACTACACCGATGTTCTACAACGAACGGTCTGATTGAAAGCCTCCATGCTATATATTCCTGCGGAAAGGATTATGAGTGAGCCAGGACTCTTCGGGAACCATGTTTCACAGGTATTAAAAATGAAGCAAACTTGACTTTTTCTTTCACCAACAAGACTAGAAAAAAATAACAGCGCTCTTCATAATCTTGTCATACCTCTTATATTCGTAGATATGCTCCATGAGAAGAACGTGTATGTATATTTAAAGGTAACGGTGAATATAAGGATAAACACTAATATATAGGTATAGTATCTTCATCACCTCCTGAACATTACCTTCTTTCCAAAAACAACCCCCACTCACTATGAAGACGGGCTAGGGCAATAAATTGACTATGTATTAGTAAAACGCTACATCTCTAGCAATCTAAGAAATGACACTGATGAGCGCTGCGCCTTTAGAGAATGGTTTCCTGTAACTATCCCCATGACGTGAACTTTCAGTTTGCGAGGAACGAAATCAAGTATTAAGCCACGTAAACCATTCCACATCTCAAGCAACCAACCAAAGCCAAATGACATTGAGAATCAAGCACGGGGTAAGTTGCCGTCCCTAGACCGTCTCGCAATCAAAAACACCCCAGATCTCACAGAGGGTGCTTGATAGCTCCAGCTTCGAATCTCACAGCCCAGCAACAAGACGACTCCATCATCTCAGCACCTTTTACAATTTGAGCAACCTTCATCAAATTCTCCCCGACGAGTTTCCTCGATTCGTCACACAGGTTTTGTTCCCCATACATCCAGAAAATCGGGTACCCTGGGGCCCGAAAAAACCACCACAACCTCCGAACTCCCACATCACGAACGAACCATCGGAGACGAAACAAGCGGTTACCAGATAAATATGCAGTTTCGTAAAGTGGCATGGGGAAAAGCCAGCCTTAAGCGTAAGTGACACCGACACCCCCTCGTCGACGGGAGTGTGGGAGGGCGGAGGTTGCATGCAGCTGTCATGAGCTAAAATTGACCAACCGTCTCAATGAAGCCCCGGGATAGAGAACATGGGATGTTTGGATAACAACCAAATTCTCACGGAGGATTGAACACAATTGCACACCTCCCTTAAACAAACTCACCCCCCTCTCCATGATTGATGGTAACACTTACCTCTCGCTCCTTCATCATATCGAACTTGATTTATAAGTATCTTCAGCATCCCCAGAACCACTGAAATAAACTCATAACCATAAACCACACAAGCCGCTACAGACCGGCCCAGACCGCCCTGACTAATCCCCGCCCACCGGCAAAGTCCCCTAACTGCGCTGGGCGAGTCATACACCCAGCGCATCGCTTAAGGCAGTCAAACGGGCCCTCGCACCTCTCGGCCACCGCCCAAGTTCAGCTCTCGTAACCCGTAACGCGCCCAAAACAGAAGGGGGCAGAATTTTTTGGGCAGTGGTTGAGGCACATTTGGCAGTGAGGAAGTGAGGAGAAACAATAGGGCGCCGCCCCCAGAACCAGCAAATTCTCGTATTTGCGCCGCAGCTACATAATCGCGGCCGTCGCCCCCTCGTTTTGCGTTTGGACTTGTTTTCCTACTCCTCTCCTTCTGCGGCGGAATAAGCGACGATGACCTCGTAAGGAGGATACGATACGACGTGTGCTTTATGTGTGGGAGGGCAGTCATCATCCATCACTCACCACCACCACCAACATCAACACCCACTGCAAGGAGAGACAGACACACACAGCGAACACAGAACCCTGGATTTCGACCCAGCATAGCGGAAGACCCCCTTTTTCTTTCGCCTCGTTTTCCCTCGTCCGAAGAATGCGACTGGCCACACCACCACGCACCAAGACAACACCAAGGCTTGGGGGGGGGGTGACAATCCAACAATGGGACCTGGGGACCAACAGGAGGGAGCCGACTTTCCCAAGACGCCAATCGCTCTGAGTGACTGAGCCTGCCGTCGATGAGCACCTAGCGACACGAGGTTGGAAAGCAAAAAAAGGGGGGATAATTCTCTGGGCAAAGTGCCGCCGTACCCGACTCTTCTCGCCAAACGTCGTTCGTGGATGCAGCCAACATCTTCCAGCGAACGGGAAGGATCAAATTACAGCCAGCATCGCGAAGCGTGACCAAGTGAGATCGGCCGCCTGGGCCTGAAAAGGGTTTGGGTCCAGGGGGTGAAGAGGCGGATAAACGAAATATCAGAGAATTTTTCTCTTATGAGCCTGCTGGTTGGGGGAAAAGAAGACGCGATGGGCTTCACAGACACGGCGACGCATCGGCGTTAAAACACTACCGACCCGACCGACCGATTGATAATGACAGCACAGCAGGCCGAACGAACGACGAGCCAGACCAAGCCTGAACAGGCGTATTCCAGCGAGACGCTCGGCATAACTCGCAACACCCCACGGAGACCAAAGGCAAAGAGGTGAAAACGAGCGGCTACCAGCCCCCCTCCCTCTCTTCTCGAATCCGAAGTCCTTTTCTCCCGTGCCCACGATCCACCTCGCCGAGCCTGTAATCAACGAGGCGTCGTCAGCAGTGACAGGGGTCGAGGCTGGTCCGGGTGGGAACCTGCGTCTCTCCGCTCTTGGTGCCAGCTTGGCGGTCCGCTGGCTGCACCACCGCACCAGGTTCTGAAGGCGAAAAGGTACCTTCTCTGCCCTGCCGTACGTACAATCTGCATCCGATCCGTGCACCACAGCTGCTGGACGGTGAGTGCGTGCGTGTGTGTATGTCTGTGTGTATGTGCATGTGTCTCCCTCCCTTCCACCGCATATTGACATCTCGCAGGCTCTCCGTGTTTGATGTACCCTTCATCAGCTCAGCTTTCGGGACGAACAGCACGAGCTGCTTGCTTCTTCCCTCTTGGCATGGCTTACCGCCGCGTCGTGTAGCTATCGCACAGTCTGGCCATTCCTCCACGGCACCTTCGGCTACTAGCGAGCAGGCCAGAACTTGACAGCTCCAACAAACATGAACAGACAGACAGAGAGCGAGCCAAGACCCCCTGTCTAGCGGAGAATAACGGTTCCCTTCACCGTACCGACGCCAAGGTTCAGCGTCGAAAAAGAAGGTCGAGAGCAGACTTCGATCCCGCCTGCCACACACCTTATCGATCTAACGGGGATCTCCTCGTCAGCGAAACGGACTCGTCCGGATCGATATCCACAGCAATATTTTTGCCCTCTGCAATTGAGTTTCCCGATTGGGTGCGCAAAAAAAGCACGTCAGTGGACGGGGAGGAGAACTGAGTTTCATCTCTGGCCGTGACGGACGGCAGTGCTGATGTGCTGTGTCTGTGGCTGGCAGTTCCTCCGATTTCCCTCTGCGCTGATGAGTGACACTTGCCCCTGCGTACATATATGTCAACAAGCCGCTGAGTGAGACCTCTCTGTGGCCTCTGTACAAAGGTAGAGTTCTGTCTCTCGCCCACGCTGCCGTTCGTTCCCTAGACTCAGCCTATGCTGCTGTGTGGGACAAAACCGAGCCAACAGGCACGCTCTGTGGCGTCCCCGCGCTGCGGCAATTGTTCAATGGTCTCGCCAGCATGGGCAAGCATGTCTCGTGCCTGAAGATCGCGCGCGGCGTCTTTGCTTCTCTCTGCTAGCCCTGCAGTGTGCATGGCGTCAGCAGGGAACGGTGTGGTTTTGCCGTCGCGCCACCATTCTCCCGTCCTGTCGCCTCAACTAATATGTGCGAGACGGTTAGGCTCGAGGAGCCTCATAATTCATATCAATCTGTTTGGTTTGCCCCTCCGATGCATCGACGCATCTGGCTCGTTCGCCTCGGCTGAACGTCCGGGGTCACCTTCAGTGTGTGCGGTTCGTGGTGCCGTTTTACAGATTGTGCATACCCCTGAGAGCGTCGTCCATTGGAGGCTCTGAAATGGTCCGGCTCAGGGCGATCGGCTTCAAGTGACCACTAAACGGTTCCCGTCCGGAGGTACTTTGTAGAGCAGTTAATATGATGTACCTTCAAAAGGCCAAGCTGATGTTGTGATTGCACCCGTAATGAGGTCCCCCTCCGAACCCCCGTCCCTCATCTCCTGGATTCCGCCACTCCGATGGAGGAGGAAGGCGGGAGGAGAGGGGTGGAGGCGTTCTGGTGGGAGGGAGGAGGCAAGGAGGGCGACTCGAGAGTGGTTCGTGAGCTTCGTGTCTCAGCTCACCAATCCCGTCCGCCGGTGCGAGGAGCATCCCCTAGAACGGCGCCTGTTCAGCCTCTCAGTGGTCGAGATAGGGCATGGCCGGCAGTCGTCCGTAGCACTATGGATGAGGCTTCCGCTGGCTTGGAGACTCCCATTGTCAGGCGGCTGAGGGTCAGCAAGGTCGGGATGACCCCTCTGCGGGCTGTATGGGTAAAACACCGCAGTAAACAGACGATGGCGATCAGCGAGCGTGTCAGACAGATCCCCAGTCCACTACCTTAATTCTGAGGCGCTGGAGACATGCCAAAGGCTGATGAGACGAGGGCAAGGTAGGTACAGTATGCGAGCGGTACGAGAACACGAACAGCGGTATGGGGGCCACCGTGTTGGGCACCGTCTTTGTGTCTCCCTTGTCCTTTTTTTTTTTTTTTTCTTTGCGGGTGCCGTACGTATCTGACGACGAGCAGGCCATGCGGGAATTCGTTACGGGTACGTTGTGGCCCGTGGTGTCGATGACGATAATGAAGCCGAAGAAAGAGGGTGGATATGAGCGGGCGGCGGGAGGGGCCAGCGGAAGAACAACGCACAGAACACGAGTAGGATCCAACGACGGGCATGTAGCCAAGGCCTCGTGAGAGATGAGGCCGAACGACGTGCGCGAAGTGAGTTTCCTTGGCCTTGTTGGGGCCCCGGGACCACACGATTACCGACCAGCGCATACAATGGACAGCTTCCGGCGGCGGTGGGGTCTGGTCGGGAATGGTATTAGCCATGCGGACTCGCAGAACGAGTCGTTAGCTTGCGATGGTGCAGTGATGAGCAGTGGCACTTCCTGAGCGAGACGGATAAAGTCAATAGACGTGATAGCCGACCAGTCTGGGTTTGGGAGAGTTCATGTTGGTGGTATCTGCCGTCCCAACTGACACTGACTTGACATTGGCGTTGACAAGACATGGCAGGCGAGCTTGTCGGAGGCGGTTTAAGCTTGTGGACTTGGCTCCGGATCAGCGTGTCTCACACCTTCTGCTGCTCATGTTTTTTCTTTCCCCTTGCCTCTCTAGTTTCTTCTGATGTGCTCCGTCTCCTGCAGTAGCAGCAGCCGAGGTACAATATACAGCAAGGTCCAGATATGGTAAAGGACCAAGCAACCCTAATAGTAGCAGCAGCATCAGCAGCTCGGGCACCAACGCACCGCTGGAACACCCAGGCCCTTGCCTCTGCGGCGGCTTTAAGAATAAGCGCTGTCTCGCAAAGGTCTTCTGATGCAGAGACATTTCGCTGAGGAAGTCGAGAACGCTCTCGTATGATGTCACAGAAGGCCAGATGGCAGAGACGCGGGCAGGCTAAGACAGAACGAGACCCCTTGGAGACCCCTTGCTGCCAGGCCTGCCATGCTGACGCTGCCTTGCTAGCGCCAATTTGGTGATTGCTTGCTGGGACGCGGCAGCGGTAGCGACGAGAGGCCGACGACGGTACCGAGGATACGTACATGCAGAGTCTAAGTACACGTACAGAAACAAGTACAACATTGAACACGCCGTGTTGTTGTGCTGTGTCCCCAGCAGCATGTTGCAGCAGTCTGGCAAAGTGGTGCGTAGTGTATCCGTAACTGCCGCTAAATTCCACGCTTCCTGCTGAGCTTGAGCTTAGTTTGGCAGGCACTGTGCTCTGTCCCTCCAAAAAGCCCCAATCTCCAATCTCAAAGTCTCCAATGTTGTGCGGTGGTACATGCTCCGGCACCGGTGACGGCTGATGGAGACATGTACCATCATCCATGGCCCCCCCAACAACGAACGGGGCACCAAGAGAGAAGGCAATATCACGGCTGGGACTGCTGGAGCCACTGGGAATTTGGGGAAACTGGAGCCCAGCGGGAGGAACATGTCGTGTAATGTGAGGTACTTGCAGACAGACTTGTGGCAGTTGGAGTGCTTGGTGCTTGGTGCTGCCGTCCCGCCGGTCCGTTTTGGATTTTGGCTGCATTTTCATTTTCACTTTGGAAACATGGGACCGCGTAATGGAAGTCTTGTCATTAGTCAATTAGCTGCACGTTTGGGGCCAGATTTACACCGCAGGTTTGACGCCTTTGATAGTCGGTGGTATCGAACCAGCCTTTTTTTTTGCATCCATCTGCAGCAGCATGCAACTTCATGATGATGATGAAAAGTATTACCGGCAGACGCAACGAAGGGCCATGCCTGGTGTGCCCGCCCCTTTGCAAGCAGCACAGAATGATCATCGCCAGACCCCAAAAGCCAAGCTCGACTTCAGGGACCGGACCAAGCCCTTCCCGTCGTTCGTCCTACACTCAGGCCCTGAGCCCCTCGACTTCAAAACGGAGGACACGCAACTCCTCCCTTCCACGCCATCCTCATTGTCCGTGATGCTGCAAGTGTCCGGGGCATCCCGCCATCGTCGCAAGAGCCGCAGCCATCCGGAGCCCCCCGCGTATGGTTTTTTCCCCCCCTCTTTCTTGCTGCCCTGCCCAGTGGCCACAGCGTACAATGATGTCCTGTCGCCTTGTGACTGTACCTGACGATAGATGACAACCGCAATGCATGTACTTTGATATCCAGCCACAGTACATACCATAGTACATGCAACCCGTTGCCTGAGTGCCTATCGGCTGCCATCCCTGGCCTCATTCTTTTTTATTTTTGACAATCCATCCTCCCGTGCTGCTATTGATGCAAGGCGAAGAAGGTGTGCTGGGTTCGATACGGCTGCCGTACCGAGTGCCAAGCTTCAGGCGGTGGAAACGTTGCCGTGCGATAAGGCCAAGAGTCTCCAAGGCGAAAGGTGCGCACCTCGCAAATCACCGAGGCGGCTGCTCTTGCATTTCGTCTTTTTCTTCCCGAGCTACGTAACTCGTTGCAGCTGCCCTTTTTGTTTCTTTTGCTCTCTTGTTGCAGCTTCCGCCTTCCACATGGCCAAGTACCTGCCTGCTTGCCTGCTTCATCAACCCATCCATCTAATGTATGTAAGAACATCCATCTGACCTTCATGTACGTATCTCCGTACTGTTTTCTTGAGTCTTTCACCAACACAAGGCAGGCAAGGCATTGAAGACAGCCTTCCTCAGTCATCAGGAGTCGCCGTCACCGTCAGTCACTGCCACGCAGCAGTTGCAAGCTGTATGGATGCATGGAGTATCCGTAAGGTACCTCACCTCACATTGAATGACTGCCCATATGACTTTCACTATTCTGGGAGTGGGAAAGCCCATCAACCCGGGCCCAGTCCCAGTCCCAGTCCTTAGTTCCTGGCCACCACCACCACCCCGGCTGTTCCCTCTTCCCTGTCCTGGTTCCCTCTCTTCGAATCTTGTGGCCAACTGGTCTGGTCTCTGGGATCACTGGGGATGGGATGCGAATTGCTCCTCCCCTCCTGCTTCTTCGAACAAGGATCTGATGCCCATGGCTATGCCTATCTCCTTCTCTCTCCATGCCATGCGCCCTCATTCTCACCCGCCCATCCAATCCACTTGCGTTCCCCGTCCCATCCTGTCCACTGCCTATCCCATCCTAAACCATCCCATCCCATCCCATCCCGTCCCCCCGTCTCCTTTCCCACCGTCCAATTCAGCGGTCCCAGGCCCGCAACCCACAGTATCTGCTCCGTACACTGAATAAGGTACTTACTCTCCTACAGAGTACTTTACTGCGTACTGCTTGCTCGTAGTACAGCAATACGGTCGGTAGGTACAGTCTGCAAAGCGCCGGGTGCACCGTCGAGAAGGAGGGACGCAGGCAAAAATAAGAAGAGCCAAGACCTTGAGGATATATCAAGAAAGAGCCCCTGTGCCTTGCCCGAACCCTCTTCCACTCCCAGCCCGCTTCGTTGCTTGCTGTTACCCGCGTGTATTCGTCTACCTAGACGTCCACCTGCTTGCTACTTTTGCTACTATTCCGTCACCTTCGTTGGAGATTGAATGGTTCCCCGGGTTCAATAAACCTGCCGCTCGCTCCACGCCTCCCTCCTGAATTGTTCTTCTTTTTTTTTTTGCCCACCCTTCAGGCGCATCAATCAACAACACTTTAAACCCGGACATCCCGCCCTTCCCTCCGAATTCACCACGGGCGCGCAAGACACTGATCTCACCTCTCCGGATCTCACCTCTCCGGCCGCATCGCTCGCTTGCTCCAGCTCCAGCTCCAGCTCCAGATCCAGATCAGCATCAACAACCTCTTACAACGGGCGCCACCTCCATGTGAACCCGGTTTGAGCGTTAGTGTCACTGTCCAATCCCACTTTCGCTCCCACGTCTACTACATTGGCTGTACCTATTGCCGTACCGCGTCTTACGTCTACATACGCCAATACGTACAATACCCGCCGCACCCACTCTCCCGATTCCCGCCCAGGCCAGTGAATTTGCTCCGGCCGTCACTCACGTCCCTCAATTCACCAGAGCGAGAGACCCCGTCTGAGAAGCCACTTTAAAAAGGAAGCAAAGATCGATTGCCAAGCCAAGCAAGGGAAATCAGCTCCTCGACTTTTCAGAAACCCGTCTCGCTTTTCTCTCTCTCTCTTTCTAAACACCCCCCCCCCCCCCCCCCCCCCCCCCCCTCCCCCCCCCCCCCCCTCACCCCCCCCCCCCCCCCACCCCCCCCCCCTCCCCCCCCCCCACCCCCCCCCTCCCCCCCCCCCCCCACCCCCCCCCCCCCCCCCCCCACCCCCACCCCCACCACCCCCCCCCCCCCCCCCCCCCCCCTCCCCTACCCCCCCCCCCCCCCCCCCACCACCCCCCCCCCCGGGAGGGGGGTGGGGGTGGCCGACAAGCGGACCGGGGCGGGCCGGCAGGGGCGAGCGAGACCGTGGCCAGGCAGGCGAGACCCGGGCCGGTGATTAGCGGGAAGGGGACCGTTCCTTAGGGAACTGCCCGAATGATCAAGGGGATGGAAATGACACCGGCGAGGAACGGAGGAGGTGGGTTGTCCAACGTGAAATCGGAAGGGGCTCTAGTCAGCCCCTGGCGGCACAGCACCCGGATTCACCACCCCCCCCCCCACAAGCCGGGTTCTCGGGACAGAGCCGCAAGGGAGCACGATGCAGGAAAGTTTGGGGCAGTGGCTAATTCCGGAACAGATGGCCCAATACCAGCCCGATGCCGAATTCGAGATTGTCTCCAACCCGGAGTTCCTCGCCGAGGGAACGGCCGTTCGCGACCTTATGCACCCCGACCGCATGCTCATCGGAAGCTCGACGACTCCTGCCGGTATTCGTGCTGCCAACGCTCTGAAGAGCGTCTACGCCTCCTGGGTTCCCGAGTCCAAGATTCTGACCGTGAACACGTGGTCCAGCGAGCTGACCAAGCTGGTTGCCAACGCTATGCTGGCTCAGCGTATCAGCAGCATCAATAGCATCAGCGCCCTCTGCGAAGAGCTTGGTGCCGACGTCTCGGAGATCAGCCAGGGTATTGGCGCTGACTCTCGTCTGGGCAAGAAGTTCCTCCACGCCGGTGTTGGTTTCGGTGGCTCTTGCTTCGAGAAAGATATCCTTAACTTGACCTACATGGCTCGCACCCTTCACTTGGACACTGTCGCCGACTACTGGATGGGCGTCCTTGATATCAACAAGTACCAGCGTGAGCGCTTCGCTCAGAAGGTCCACCGCGCTCTGAACGGCAACCTCCGCGGCAAGAAGGTCGCCATTCTTGGTTTCGCTTTCAAGGAGAACACCAACGACACCCGCAACAGCATTGCTGTCCACATCATTGCGGAGCTCGCCCACGAGATGCCTAGCGAGATCGCCATCTTCGACCCTGGTTGTGACCCCGTCGAGGTCATGGATGAGGTTCGCCACTCTATCACCGACCAGCGCATTCTGGAGCGTGTCAAGGTCCGTTCCACGTGGCGCGAGACTGTCCACGGCTCCAGCGCCATGTGCATTCTGACCCCTTGGTACCACTTCCGCTACCCCAAGAAGGCCCAGGCTTCTGCCCGCCGCTCTTCCATGTGGAGCAGCAACGAGGCTTCCAAGGAGGAGGCTGCTACCTTCATCAAGGAGGCGCCGTTGTCTGAGATGGACGTCGTCGAGCTCGAGAAGTTCGTCTCTCGCGGAGCCTCGCACACCCCCGTCGACCCCCTCAAGCGCATGAAGCCCGAGAACCCCTGCCCCGAGAACTGCAAGGGCTGCAACTTCGACGCCGCGAGCGAAGACCTCGGCGACCCCATTGACTGGGAGTGGACCGCCTCTGTCATGAAGCGCCCCCGTCTTGTGCTTGACGGACGTAACGTCGTCTCCGGACCCGAGCTTGAGAAGCTGGGCTTCACGGTACAGGGCATTGGCAAGGGACTTGTCATCTGAGCTCTGGCTCGAGTTTAGTCGCTGCACACGGATCAAGAGAAGCGGAGTCGGGAGCGACATGGGAGATGCTTTGCATGTTTACAAGCTGTTTACAAGCATTCACGGCCGCACGTACATTAAATGAGTACTATGCTGCACAGTAAGGCGTTCAGGAAAGGGCAACGGGCAATGGGCGGCGTACATTATTATTTCTTCACGTCCAGGGAACCGCCTTTTGGACTCCCTCGACCATTCGCTTTCACTTCCCCATGCTGGAGAAACATTTTGGGTCTAGCCACCTTTGTAATTCTGGCCTTTACACAAAAGCTGCCGAGAGGTAGAGCAGGAAAGCTTTCGCTGATAGTGGGATAAATATACCCAACTTACATGTTCTAATTCCTTGGTTGCGGGCTCTTGACGGTGACGAAGAATGACTGTGACTACTAACGTGTATGAAGCCATCACCAACCAAGATGAGCATTGGAAACATGCGTTTTTTTTTATCCCTAAAGCTCAGTCAGCAACCACCGAGCCAGCGCGACGAGGATCTCCTGTCGGCAATTCTCTCGCCGAGCCACAGGCAGATATCTCCACACGGCCTGCCGCGGGGTGATTGCGCGTCGCGCCCCCGTCGCAGACTGTGCGGGCTTTTGACAAACGGACGGTCCCCTGTTGCGGTGGCCAAGATGTGCTAATTTATCTGAAGTTGGATGAGGGTGGGGAGCGTTGCCCAACTCTATTTGGATAAACTCGGGTGTGACAATTTCGCGATGGTGGTAGTCCCCCCACTTCAGTGGCAGCAATACGCGGGATTTTGGGGGACTGGAAGAATGTTCTTTTCTTCACTTGAAGGGGGTGGATGACACGATGGGTTTGTGTGCGAATTGAGGATTGGATGATGACGATCTTCTTGGGAGGTTTGACGGGGAGGTTTGTTTCAATATGGACGGGTGTCTGTGATTGATTAGATATTTTTTTGTTTTGTGGTAGTAAAACGGCGGCTCATTTTGATTTCAATTTGCGCGGTGGTTACAGACCGAGGCTCGTCTACCCCGGCCAGATGCTCCGACGGGTTCCTATTGGCGGGCATCATTCGATCAAAGATATTGGGTTGGATTGGGGGCCCCGTGGTGCCATGTTTGTGGTCCTATCTGGGAGGTGTTCTTTTTCGGTTTTTCTACATTTTCATCTGGGCCCTACGTCATTGTGCCTGATGTCGCGACCTTTTTTTTTTTTTTGTTTTTTTTTTTTCCCCCGCATTTTCATTTCCCCCCTGGCGTGAGTGCGCCAAGTACATTGAGCGGACCGAAAAAGCTTGGCCTGATGTTAGCCCCTGAATGAAGGTCGTCCTCCCGAGGGGAGAGCGCCACTGGAAAGGGTTTGTATGTAACGGGAATCCACCGTCTCGAACGATTGTGAGACCCTGAGGGGATATGTTTCTGTTGTATTGCAGCGAAGGATGTGCAGATGGGATCGTGATATGCCCAGGTGTGGATTGTTTGGAGTGAGCGATGTGATGGAGGCGGCTCCGGTGGGACGACCCGGTTGGAGAAAGGAACAGGTCTAGATTCCTGTTCGATACGCGTCTGGAACTTCTCTATGATGGAGAAAAGGGAAAAAGAAGAAAAAAAAAAGGGGGGGGGGAATGTTTGGATCTGGCCGAGTCGGGACCGGGGTGAGCATTGGGTTTTCCACCACCGGTCCACGGATTGGCGGAAGGCGGATTTCGGGGCCGAGTTGGTCGGTTGATGCCCCGGATAACACGGAACGGGAGGGGAGGCGTGATGACGAGGCCTTTTGGTTGTGGTTAGCGAGGGCCGCGCCGGGCTCGGGAGAGGAGTGCCGGATGGGACGTTTGATGAGCGCGAACGCGTATGCTTATTGCACATGGTCATATTGCCTTGAGCACCAAATTTTCGAGAACAAAATACGAAAAAAGAAAAAAAGGAGGGGGGCTCGATTCTCCCGTTGTCAAATTGAACATCGTGAACTGTTGTAGATATATTCTCGTCCAGCATCGGGTGCAAATGTGAAGTCCATGCGCACGTGCTTGCGAGCGTCTCGCATCGTTCGGATCATCGTGGGCTGGATCCAATACCCTCGACACGCACCATTGAAGCTTTCAGGCGCCCTTGAGTAGCCCGAGAGAATCATCGCTTGGTTAAACGTCTACGGGAGGATAGATCGGAGAATGCTGCTTTTCCCATACTGTGAGACCTCTCTCTAACTATGAAACTTCCTCCACATAGCCGCAGGGTATTGGAGAAGAAACAAACCTCCAAGACTGGAATTCCGTTCATCGGAAAGTAGTAATCTTCCCAAACGTATCCGCCATCCCCCAAATCCCAGCCCTCAACCCGCTCAACTGCACAATCTGCGAATGGTCCACGAACAGATTCACGTCAACCCCAAACTCCCTCACATACCAATTAACCACCGCCGGGTCCGCCGCCTCGAACATGACCTTCTCCATCGGCAGGTCCCGCAGGATCTTTTGGATCACGTCCGTCCGCCACGATGCGACGTTCTCCGTGATGCCCTCGCTCTCGATCATGATGCGCTCGACGCCCATGTCGATGAAGCGCCGGCCGAGGTCGACGACCTTGGAGGGGTCGGACTGGGCGCCCATGTTTTGCAGGTCCGCGGCCGCGGTGTCGCCGCCGGCGCCGAACTGGATCCCGATCTCGGGCTTGGGGGTGAGGTTGAAGGACTGCACGCGCTCGACGAGGCGGAGCCAGTCGGACGGCGGGAGGGAGAGGAAGCCGGTGGAGAGCTCGATGACGTCGAAGCCGAGGCGTTTGCAGGTTTCGAGGTAGCGGTCGACGGCGGTTAGGGGGGCGGATTGGGTTAGGACGTGCTCGATCCAACCGCCCTGATGGTTTTGTTTAGGTCAACTGCGTTTTTTGGTATCAGGACGGGGGGGGGGGGGGGGGGGGGGGGGGGGGGCGCGCGGGGGGGGTGGGGGGGGGGGGTGGGGGGGGGGGGTGGAGTGGTTCCTTGAGTTTGTCTTTGGGGAGGGGGGAGGAGGACCCGCGGGAGATTTGGGGGCGTCCCCGGTGGTGCCCGATCCTGGGGGCGGTGTGGAGAAGACAGGAAGACCAAATCGGTGAACCAATGGAGTGGGGGGAGAGGGGGACAGGGATGGAGTGGTGCATGGCAGGGGGGGGGAGGCGCGGGGGGAGGCGGGGGGGGGGGAGCGGGGGGGGGAGGGGGGGGGGAGCGAGTGGCGGGGCGGCGGCGCGGGGGGGGGGGGGGGGCGCGGGGGGGGGGGGTGGGGGGGGGGGGGGGGGGGCGGGGGGGGGGGTGTGGGGGGGGGGGGGGGGGGGGGGGGGAGGGGGCGGGAGGGGGTGGGGGGGGGGGGGGGGGGGGGAGGTACGCACCGTAGAGACGTAGACGTCGTGTTGGTGGGCGAGGTCGATGAGTTCCTTGAGTTTGTCTTCTGGGAAGAGGGAGAAGGAGCCGCCGGCGAATTTGAGGCCGTCCACGTAGTGACCCATCCTGGGAGCGAGTGTGAGATATTACATACGGGAATGACCATGAGGTAAGTCGGGGAGGGGGCGCACTCACGTTTCGAGAACGTCTTCGAAATAGCGCTTGCCCATGACGGAGTAGTAAGGGCCACGGATCTCCGTCACCGACTTGGTGCGCGGCTTGGGGTCCCGAGGGATGTGCCTGATGAAGCCGTAGCCGTTTTCATCTTCAAGCATGGCCTTCGGTCGCGCGGCGGCTGTGGAGGCCGCCGGGGTTGATGCCGTGAAGGACCGGGCGAGCGGGGCGGAGGCTGCTGCTGCTGCCGTGCGGAGAGCGGATGGGGCCGGTCGGAGAGCCGATCGGCTGGCTAATCGGGACGCAACGCCGGAGACCATGATTGAGGGTTGGGGCTATGAGGTCTTCCAATATTCAGCTTGCTTTTATCTTCAATGATTTGGATTTTGAACTACAGCAAAGGTCTATGTTTTTGCCTGTCTGACGGTTTCACAAGTGCTCTCTTAAGTAACTTTCTTCTCGGGGACACGTAGATCTGAGGTCGACGTGACATCACATTCTTCTCATTCGATGTGTCACCTGAGAATTACATATGATCTATCCTCGAAAACCGCTCGGTCACCGAGGTTTTACACATAAGTAATCGAAGTGAATTAATGAGGGCAACGAACAAACTGACACTAAAATGAACTAGGTATCGGCAGGTCGCGGCCGACGGTGTGGTGTTTGGTCTCGGTTGGTTCCATGACTTTTGCAGGCAGTGACGGGGTCATCTTCCACAGCGCTCTCCCGCATTATTTACGGAGGAATGAACGGCTTTGGCTGCTGCGCCACTGACCGACCCCAAAGCTCAGCCAAAAATGAAACCTCGTTGGCGCGCGCGTTGGTCGGTTGCTTCGCAGCGTCACAATATTCTGACGAATAGGACTTGGTACGAAGCTGGGCTGAGGGCCATTACTAGCGACCCGGCGAGACGCCCGTATCAAGAACCAGTTCAAATCTCAATGTTCCCAGACGAACAGATATATCCCGGGGTTGGCGACTGTCGATCAGTGTGAATTGTGTGATGCGATAATCTCATGTCCATATACCTGGTGCCGTTCGGATCGCGACGAGGGCAAGCCTCCATGCGCCAATTGTCCGTTCTCACTGACCTGTCCCTTATTTGATCGTCTGTGACGACAGCTTCGCGAATCATTCCAAGAAATAAAAACTTTTGAAAATTACCCACCATCATGCCGCACTCCGAAGGTGTGTCCCAGGCTAAAGCCTTTGTCCAAAGTATTGCTACTAGCCTCGGCTCCCTCGAAGAAAAGGACCTAGAAGGCATCTCCCCGGAGAAACGTCAAAAGATAGAACGGGCTCTTCTGAAGAAAGAGGTCATGGTTGGATCTAGTATCATTAGGTGGGCATTGCTCGATCAGGATATCGTAGCTACATAGGCTGACAATACCTTCAGACAGGCCGAAGACACTTGTTTGGGCAGGGCTGGCTTTGTGTCCGAGTTGATTCGGAACGCCGATGACAACTGCTACTCCAAAGCTCTCAAAGAAAACGGAGCCCCTTATATCTCCTTTGATATATACCCTGATCGCCTCGTCTTCTGTTGCAACGAAGACGGGTTCACCCTGGACGATGTTTCTGCTTTATGCTCTGTCGACAAAGGCGCGAGAGGAGCAACGCGAGGCAGCGTTAGACGAAGTGGTGCTTGGTTCAGGTCAGTCTTCACGATTGCTTCGAAGGCTCACATCGAGTCTGGGGACTTCTCGTTCTCGCTCAGACGCCAGCGAGGAGATTCAGGAATTGGGATGATAATGCCAATCTGGGAGGAGCCTGGCCGTCGGTCGACGACAGGAACAAGGATCACGTTGCACCTGCATGGTGCCAGCGACAAACCCGAGCGAATGTCTATCCATGAGAACATCCGGGAGCAGCTGGACGAAGTCCCCGACACCATTCTCCTCTTCACGAAGAATATCAGAAGATTTCGAGTCACTCACCACAGTGAAGACAAATCCGAGCTCTTTTCGAGCAACGTCCATATTCATCGCCCACAACCCAATCGTGCAATTATTCGCAGGCTCGCATTCGAGAACGGTGTGTCGAAGAAGACGCTTTCGCATTTCCAAGTCACCACCCATCATGCTACACATCTGGATTACCAAGGCAAGTCGACCTACAGCTATCTCGAAGACAATGAGCAGGTGCCATCCAATTCGACTGTAGCCCTTGCATTTCCGCTGTCAGACAAGGAAATGTCTATCGTCGAATCACAGGAGCTGTTCACCCTCTTCCCTGTGGGAAAAGCAGGTTTTAACTTCTTGACGCATGCCGATTTTGTCACCGACTCGAGTGGTCGGGGCCTTGTCGAAGACGGAAATTCTGAGTACATCATATCGAAGTGTTACTCTGATGCTGATCTCGACATCTTGCAATCGTGCGATCTTCGATGCGCAACTGATCAGGACATTGTGGAATACCTCAGATGCGATGTCCGCAAAGAAGTATTGACTCCGACGCAGCCACGGGAGAATGTCGAGTCTTACTGGCTCAGAATACGTCCATTTTGCGCACCCTCAACAAAAGACCCAGTGCCTTAGTTGCATTGAACAACATCGAACTTGTGCCTCTGAAGAAAGTGGCGTGGGTCTCGATGTCATCTGGGCCTATATACTTTCACACCGCCAATGGTTACACCATCCCCTCAGTAATTGGTTTCAAGGGACTTAAAGTCTGAGTGCATGGGATTCTACAAACAACTTGGCGTCTTAACTGCGGCGCCGGATCGGGTTCGCAGGCACATATTTCGACAGTATTCGGCCAAACGCCTGCCTCCTGTGACCATTGAGGATTCATTCAGTCATCTGGCCTTTCTGTATGGAACAGACACCGACTATTACTCCAGAAAGTACAAAGTGCGGCCAATCATTCTTGATGATTATGAGATTCATGTCGACCCAACACGCACCTAGGTCTACGGCAAGAATGACGATCCATATGGGCCATGGGAACTCTTGAGGCCTACGCCTCCAGGCTCAAATCCAGGGGCAAGTGCACCTGGACTACGCGCTCACTTCGCCAATCGTGAGTACTTCCGGTATATGCCACAAACTCCCGTCGCACAAACGTTATCCTGGCTTGAATGGTTGCGCGAAAGAATTGGCGTAGCAAACCACGTACACTTCTCGGCGAAAGACGGCCAGCTTGACGAGTCTCCAAGATACATACAGCGGCACAGACCAGAGAAGTTTCTAGGTTCTCTTCTGATTTGTCATTCCTCGTGTCGAGAGCTGTCCCCAGAATTAAGTGCCTGCCTTTCAAAGACTGAGGCCCTATGTCGCGACGGCCGCAAAGTACTATTCAAGGACACATACTTTCCCACGAAAAGGCTTACGCAACTTGTGGACAGCCTGTGGAGCCAGGTGCATTCTTCCCTTGGCTGTGGCTGGACGCTCAGGACACACATGAAATCCCTCCCCCGGATTGGCAACGCCTCCTAGGAGATCTTGGTGTAGACCTCCCCGCCAGCGGGGTTGACTTTGCGCTGGCCATGTTGCAGAGCTCACTCGATAGCTCGTCCATTGCAATCACGCTAGAAAGCGTCACAAGGCTGTTCAGACTGTACAGCCACATTCAGATGCAGTATGCGTCCAGCCAGGACCGCGTCGCAGCAAGGAAAAAGATTCGGTATGTGCATGTTTATCTGACATGTTTGAAGGTTCTGACAAATATAGTGCTTTCTTCCAAGGTCGCAAATGCATACTTGTACCCAAGAGCAGTGAAGGACACATGTGGGCTGAGCCAAGTCAGTGTCTCTGGGTTTTCCCTGAAGAAATAACAACCGAATTCGCTTTTGGGTGCTTGGACAGGCCTCATTTGGACCTGGAACCTACGGAAATTCAGAAGTGTCAGCAATTCTTTAAAACCACGTTGGGTATCAAAGACTACACTTGGCACAACATTGTGCCAGAGCTGGTCGCACTGGATAAGTTGGGACTTGGTAATAAAGCCAAGATGAGGTCCATGTACCGAGCTCTTGACATTGCAAGCCAAGGACTGACAGCCACAAGCATAGACGAACTCAAGTAAGTAGACTTGATTGAAGGAATTCAATTTCCCGAGCTGATTGTATTGAACAGAAAACTATTTGAGGACTATTCTCTCATATTTAACCCTTCGAAAAATGGTGCGCCTTGGAGAAAGGTTTCGGAGACTATTTGGTCAGATTCTCAAGATTTGGGAAGGCGCATGTCCCTCTCCCCACATTATTCAGACTTGAGACATCTTTTCGTTGATGTTCTTGGTGTAAAGACATTGGACCTTCAGATTGCCATTGATGAACTCAAATGGATTGCAGCTTCACCTTTCCAGCCGGCGTCAATTGCGAAGAAGATCATATGGACTATCAACTCTTTACTCCCCACAAGTCAGGCAGTTCCAAGTCCTCAAGACGTACTCAAGGGTCGAGTGCTTCCAATCAAGTGGCCCAATGGCAACATTACTTTGGAGCCTGCCACGACAGAGCTCTGCGTCATCGACCGTAAGAACTTGCAACAGCTGTTTGAAAAGAAGATCAAGATGCTCGCCTTCACCCTGCCAGAAGTAGCTCGGCTACGTCCCTTTCTCAAGTGGACAGGGCTTGAGGAAAGGTACCTGTCGGTGTCAGTCAAGGCAACCACATCGCTTCTTGAAGCAGGGGCGACGCCTTTCATTCGTCCGAACCTTCGAATCGGAGACCGGGCTTCCGTTTTTGTGAGGTTGGTTCTCACAGGGACATGTTCCAGTCACAATATAGCCTTTACTGACTAACATTCTAGTGTTGCTGTTCACTTTGGCAGTCCTCGCGCACGATCCAGAGGAGATTATTCAAAACTCTACAGTATACTGAGATTTTTGGAATTCCATGAAACATACGCAATCTCCTTGGATCTTTCACTGGCGCAGGATGGAGTCTCCCACGTTGTGCGGGAGAATAGGCCGACACTGCACATGTCCGACAATCCTCTGGGCCTTCTAACAATCTTTTTGCCTCGCAATGTGGACGACCAGGACTACATCTTCAGCAACCTTCTTCCGCAGCGATTATTCGAGTGGATCATGACTGACCCAACCACGAAGGCGCTCCAGTCGATTTCTGACGAAGGGATTGACGCTACCAGGAGCATTCTACTTGCTCCTATACGAAGACTTGACATGGCACTGGAAGGCAACGGCATAGTGGCTGCGGCAATTGAAAGCATCTTTGAGTTCTCAGTCAAGAATGATAGTTCAACCGCAACGACTTTGACAAAAACCCATCCACAGGACTCTTCAAATAACTCTCGGCGACCATCTTCATGGGTAGCACCGGTTCTAGGAACGTCCAAAGCGGCCGGCTGCCAGCCACCGTCTCAACTGTCGCGGCCTGTGTGTAGCGGATACTTTCAGTCCCACCGCAAATGATTGTCTGTACATTTGTGGAAAATTCTCTCTCAAATAGGCTGAATACAATTCACATCAAAAACCTACCAGTAACCTGGTCCATCGCATGACAAATATCGACCTTCTTTCCACCAGCTTGCATTGTTTGAATTCTCTCCAGAAGCACTCTGATCTTCCGGATGTAAAGACCCCAGGGTTCTGCTTCCCCTAACTTTTTGATGACCCAATCACGGTGTATAGGGTCCGTGGTAAACAAGCCCGCCAAGAACATCGATGAAGGCAGGATGGACGGTGGTGAGTTGGCTCGAGATGGGTCGTGTTGGATTTTGAGTTGATGCCAGAGAATTTTGGATACTGATTGATTCACGTCGAAGATTGGCATCGGCTACGCCGCGTGAGAATGAAGTTGTTCAAGATGAAATGAGATTTGACTTACGTAGACCTGTGAGAGATATAAAATGGCTGAGTGCAGAGCGGATGAGATTATATGATAATTATACTCGGCTGTACCAAGAACCTCATTGGTGATGACTTCCGAGGTTTGGGCTCCCGCCGACTGGGGCTTATCACGGTCGCAGCGCTCGAGCTCCCTCCGGATGTTTTCGTACAGTAATTTGATCTCCGCAGTTCTAACAGGCACGCTACTGGCGAACTCTGCCTCTAGTTGATCGTGAAGTCTGGCCTCAATCTCGCCAATTCTGTGGCGGAGAATATCTGCTCGAAGTAGACTATAAGACGGAGTAGAGACGATGGAGGTGTTGAAGGCGAAAATGAACGACAAAGCAGGTATTCTTTCGAGAGCTCTCACAAGTTTACCACGTCCCAATCGAAAGCATGTGCCGCGCGCGTCTAGAAGAGCGAGACGAAGGACTATTCGTCTGACCAGACTGTTTGGGTCAGCTAGCGCCCTTTCGCATTCTTTGGTCGTTACGATTTCGACGACCTCGGTCATGAGATCGAAGAGGTCGTCGATATTACCGCCCATTACATGAAGCTGTTTGATTCGGATGAAGAGGGCCGAGAGAAGACTCGCAATCTCTTTTGCATGAGTCTCTCTAAATTGGCAAAAGGTTTCCTCGGCCAACTGGTTGAATCTGGAGGCTTCATCGCAATAGGTCGGGTCATTGATTGAGAGGTGGGAGGCCGAGAAAGCCAGTATAGCGTAGAGAAGAGGTGGAAATGTCAGCGACTGCGTAAACGCCGAGACGAACAGATTGCTAGACTCTTTCGCGCGGTCGTCTACCTTGGAGTAGCCCTTGATAACCTCTAGGTAATGTTGGATCAAGTGGCGGTTGTCGTCATTGATGACGCCTGAAGCATGGCCATGGCTCTGAACAGAGGACTCAGCAAGAAGAGCACCGGACTTGTCTGGCCCAGACTGCCAGACGGCAGCTGAGTCGACGCCCGTCAACTCTGCCAAGCCTGCAGAAGTTGGGAAGGGGAAGAAATCATCGAAGCTCTCGCCTGCAAGGTCGAAACCGAAGTAATCGGTCTCAAAGCCGAGATCCAACCCAAGAGTGGTGGTATGACTATTCGGAGTGCTGGGAGACTGGCGAGACACACGATCAATATCCTCCGAGGGTTGATCTTGTGTAATAGTCGATATCGGTTGCTTGGACACAGGTGTAATGTTGTTGCTGTCCACCTCGGTTCCACATGGCGAGGGATTGGCTGAGGACGGAGTCCCGGGTTCTGCGACTCGCGATTTCTGCCGACGTTGACCAATCGTCCGCCTTCGTTTTGGTGGCGGGTCGTAATCCTCGCCAGACTCTGGTGCACGCCATTGGCATTGAAACCCTAGCCTCTGGCAATTGAAGCATGCTAAAGGCTTATCTGCTTCTGTATAACGTGTTGAATTGGCCTTAGTACAGCGAACCTTGCGTGTCTTGCATGTATGACATGCTACGCTGGTGTCAGCCGATGTAGTGGACATTTCCCCCAAGAGAACCTACCGGCATGCGGGCTTTTCCTCACGATGGTCATTTTTTCCAGTGAAATAAACAGTTCGCTAACTGCGGAAGAGAAATAATTGGGTGATGTTTTAGTGCCTGTAGCCCTCAATATACGCATGTATCGGTGTTTTGTGGTATTGTTGTTTCTCCTCACTTGTTATCAGCTACCAAAAAGTGAATCAAGTGTGACTGATCAGGGAGCGAACACGGCCGATATTAATAGCTCCATGACCTCCGCCCCCGCACGCGCTATGCCGCTTGTGCCCCTACGATAGGTGGCTAGTCAGCGGGGTCATCCTTGGTGATATACGTCTGCGAGTAGCCGGTTTTTGTGACACCGAGTCTGTGGTTATCTCGAAGAACTTGTTTTTCATTAACGAACCACCCACAGTGCCTTAACTCTCAACGGTTTGTTCCTACTTTCACTTGAATCGAGATGCGATATTCTGTCATCATTCTAACTCCAGCCCAGGCTGTGCTCAGCGACCAGACGAGTATTGCTATTTGGGCTGATGATGGACGACATGCAACCATACAAATAGTCAAATACCATTGCAGCAAAAATAGACAACAATCACGACGATGGAAAAGGCGGTAGGAACAATGAGAGGTAACATCATGAGGACGCTACAGAGGATGATAAGTAAGGGGACAAATACAATATGGTGTTATGGAATAGTAACTAGCCCCCCCCCCCCCCATGTGGATAGCAAAGCTCAGTAAACATATCGGTCTTCGTGAACGGATGTGTAACGTCACGCGGCATCGTGCATTGAATGATTGATTGTCTGTACTCCCAACCTATTTTCCCCGGGCCACTACATGGCATATCTAAAGGTCTCCGATTGCTCAAAATCCGTCTTATCCGTAAACTCAGGTCTTGAGCCAGGTAAGACGCTGAAGTTCTGTCGTTCTGCTAATTTCTGACGCCGTGAGTTTTCACGTCTGTACCAGGAAATCTGGCAGACCGGCACCACGATCATGAGAGCGTAGCAGACCACTAAGTTGTCCAGATGAGTTCAAGTCGACGAAAGACGCGGATCACTTACTTAACATTTTGAACGCCATGTTGTATGTCGGGGCCTCGCTCTCCAAGAAGAATTCTGTCGCATCGTCAATTGATAGGGTTCTTGTTCTCAGTCTCCTGAGTATACTCACGAGGACCTGCGATCAGACCAGCAGCCCAACCCGCAAACACAATTGCCGATGCAGTCGACTTCTTTGTGTTGCCTGCGTAGTTTGATGCCATGAGACCCGCGTTGAGTGTGAACGACATGCTGTGTCTGCATTCGAGTTTAGTTGAACGTCGCTTTCGATGCACGGATTAGGCTTACGTGTAAGTGAGATAGTAGCCCGCGAGTCGGCCGGCTCGATTGGAGCTTGGAAGTGCATGGAGCAGAGAAGCCCCAATGAGAGGCGGTACGGAAACAACCATAGACAGGAGAAGACGAATATTTTCCCGACGAGACGCGAGCCAAGAAAAGAAGAGGAAGGAGCCGAGCTGGATAGCAGCTGCAGGGCAGGTTGAAATCATTGTCGTGGCGAGAGTAGAGAAACCGAAACCTTTGACAATCTGGCTGGAAAACTGGAAGATACGTCAATTTGCATTCTATAATCTGGACCATTGAGCTTGAGATCTCACCTGGCTCGCAAAAGTCGATGACATTGTGTTTCCCCTGAGCAACGTGAAGGTGTCAGAAACTCAACTTGGTATCAATCAATAAGTAGAGGTGCGTCGAAGTTACTCACATTGCGGTGACAAAGAAGAACGCCGTCTGAGGATCTCTCAGAGCCTCCCAGAATTGATCCCACTTCCATTTGTTGTTAGATGTTACAGTCTGGTTTTCTCTCACTCGCTCGATCGCTACTTTCCTTTCCCTCTCACTCAGCCACGTTGCATTGGCTTGATTGTCGGGCATCAAGTACATGAGGACAAGTGAGAATGCAAAGCTCAAGGAACCAAAAAAAGAGAAAGAAAATCTTCCATGTTGCGATCGACCCATGAACTAAAAGCGAGCAATGAGCTTAGATGCGTGCCTTGGGGATCCAATGGAAAAGCAACTGACTTGTGCCCAAGGCGTAACTCAAGATCCCCCCGAGGAAGTTTCCGACCTAAATTATTAGTCCTGCTGTCTTAAAATTTATGGTTTCCAACTGACTGGTGTGCCTCCCAGCCAAAATGCAGTTCTAAAAGCTTGCTCCGGCCGTGTCCACCAATTGCTCGTGATGATGACGAAGACTGGCCCGATGATTGACTCCATGAGACCCAAGAAAAACCGAACAGTCATGATTCCCGCAAACTTGAAGCAGAGAGCTGTGTCTCATTAACCATCAGCACATGATACGCCCAAAAAAAAGAAAAAGAAACTGGAAACCATTCTTACGGGTCAAGAGAACGATTGCAGACCAGATGCACACAGCGCCGGAGACAAACTTGCCCACATGTTGAGGCCAACGATGCACGATCTTGGACCACATCATGGATCCGAACATGTAACCAATGTAAAAGATACTGGAAGGAACGTGAGTCAAATGCGATCGTCCAGCTAAGAGGCCTTCTTAGCACAAACCTTCCCAGCCAGCTGTAGTCGGTTCCTCCCAGCTTCAGTGCCTCCATTATTCCGAAGATTGAGGCGTAATTGAGAAGCGTCTTGTCAAGAAACTGTCATAACGAAGTCAGCTTGTTGTCGTAGGATTGGATGCGTCACAGTGGACGTACAGAGAAGACATAACAAAGGCCCATCAACGGAAGCATGATCCGGTCAATCTTTCTCTTCACTTGCTTGTTCTCCTCTTCCGAGATATTTATCGGCTCGGAAAGTCCGTACACCTTCATGTTAGAGGTTTGGCCAGTTGCGATATCAATTTCGACATGGCTGCCGGATCGATCCTTGTCTTTTGCGTGGGGTTGGTGGTCGTGGACATGGTCAGACATCTTGAATAACAGAAAATGACTAGGGAACGCCGGAACTTGGGCAGCCCTTCAATTCAGTCTGGGGAGACAATCTTCAATAAACGACTGCCCTGCTACGTCAACCTTTAGAGGTTCCGAGGTAGAGAGTCCGACACAGTCGGCAATCTTCGGTGGGTCCAGTTCATTGGCTCTGATGATGGCCGACTATGTCGGAACGTGTGTCATGTGACACTGTCGGCCCCTTGTGTAAGTCGTCTATCACGGGGCCTTGTCGGCAGCAAGGCAACTCACAGCATACGGTAAATAGCTACGCAGACACCGAAGAATATTTAAACCATATCAAATGGCTCTACTAGCTTCTGGTTTGAAACCCTCTCACAGACAGCCAGGTCTGCGATCCTTTGAGCTTCCTCCGACACATCACGATGAACACCAAGACCGACCAGCCGATGGCTGAGGCCATCGTTGGGTTGCCGAATATCAAGTTTCTTCCCGAAACAGTGACTTCTCACGCCGTTATTGTTGAGCCATACCATGTGGATCTTCTCGAAGAGTACAACTACACCAGTCGCGAATATCTCATGAGCGGCACTGCGGCTAACGAGTCGTACTGCACCCGCCTGCTTCTCCGCTGCCCTGCAAACGACTCCGACTTCACCGGTTTCGTGGTCTTGGAGCCTTCGCACTTGTGGGGCGGAACCAGTATCTGGAGACACATCAACCGATGGTTGATGCGTAACGGTAAGCTACCTGAACCCCGCCGCTTTTGGCATCGCTGACGGCTTCCGAGGCCATGCTTGGCTAGAGGTCGACCCGCAAGCTCCCTCGGCGCTTGGCAACATCAAGCGTGAGAATCCTTCGCGGTACAAGGACATGCACTTCGTTCCGAGCCCCTTGTCAGACGAGTTTCGGGGAATGATTCCTTTCGTGGCGTCTGCTACGAAAGAGTCGCTCCGAGATGCGTACGATTCATTCAAAGCTCAATGGTGGCCGGCAACAACACAGTCGCCCGAGATCATAACCCAAGCCTCTCACGCACTTCGCTCGGGTGATCTGGGTTTGACGGCGACTCGTGTGGTGTTGACCGGACTATCCCAGACCGGTGGGCTTACCAGACGCTTCATCACCCATTCCTCTCACTTGCGTCTACCAGACGGGAACCTGTCGTTTGATGCGTTCATTCCCTGTCAGTCTGGCGGGAGCGCTCTTCCTGATGTCCCCGGTGCAAGGATCATTGAGCTCCTGGGTGAGGCCGAGTTCCTCTCGGTGAGACTCCCTTGCGGAGTAAGCGGGCAAATGAGAGGCACGAAGCATCGAAGACCTGACAGCGACACATTCCGGTTGTATGAAGTGGCCGGTATGGCCCATAGGGAATCGAGATATGCTTCTGATCGCGAGCTCGAGCGCTGGTCTGTTGCTGAACTTCATGGTGCGAGTTGGAGCACTTTTGCGAATTCCTTCATCTACCATGCTGTCTTTGACATGGTCGAGAAATGGACTGGCAAAGGCGCCATTCCCCCGCCTCCGAGCTCGACTATACACACAATTGAAGATAGCGACGAAATCTTGCGGGATGAACATGGCAATGCTGTTGGGGGCGTTCGGACGGTGCACACGGAAGCGCCGCTTGCCAGAGTTGTTGCGGCGACCCCGAAAGGGAGACCAAGTTGGTACTGGGGTAAGTTTTTCGCACAGTCGTTTCCAAACGCGCCCAACTGATTTTGATTGAAATAGGTTCTGAATGGCCGTTTGGTCAGAAGAAGCTTCGAAAATTGTATGGATCTGTGGAAAGCTATCGATCAGTTGCAGGACGTGCCATCAATGAACAGGTGAAGTCAGGGTTCCTTCTACCTGAGGATGCGGAGATACTACGTCAGGAAGTGGTTGAGAACGTTGATTTCTAAGTTTGGTTATCTACTACATCGTCTTTGGAAACAGAATTAACCAAGGCAATTCCATCAATCCCATAAAAACCCGCCGTCCCGCCTCCACAGGCCAGCTGGATCATATCGCCTCTGCACATCCCGCAAGAACTTTTGATTCTCCATGCCGTAACTTGCCTGCACAGGCTGATTCAGCAGTGCATAGTTCATGTACCTTGGGTTGGTCCGATAGAAGTTTGCGTTGTTGACGGCTGCAGATCCAGTGACAGCATTCGAACTGAGCACGCCGGGAGCAAAGGTCGTTGCCATCGAATCGCCCTCCTTGCTCATTTCTTCGACGAACCCGAACATCTTCGCGTCGTCTTTCGCCTCTCCCCATGCGAGTGAGTAGTCGATCCACGCAGTGTCGCCAGCGTCTGGCTCGAGACCCATCACATTTTTGACACCCGTCACCTTCTCGCCCGCGCTCATGACGCGGGCTGGGACTGGGACCAGCGCCATGGAGAAGAGCAGACCCTCGTTTCCGGCCGCCGTGGCGTTAGCTTTATCCCGGAAACTCTGCCAGTGCTTGAGGTATAGGCCACCACCATGTGGCGCCTCAAGGTTCGGGAACGTGTGGCCACCGATCAACCAGCGCTTGAGAGGCAGATTTCCGTTGTTGTTTGATGCAATGAGGGCCGAATAGCTCTGGGCGGCGGTGCTGTCTGCCATGGGCTTGGCTGCGTAGAAAGGGGCGAAGGGACTGGCATCACCAGCAGGTGGAGAGGGGCCGTTATAAAAGACGTACACGTTGAGGAAGGACAATTGTGGATTGGCCCCGCCTCCCATGCTGAGGTAGATGTGTGAATTGGGGTCATACTTCGCGCTGAAGATCTGCGTAGCGTTGAAAAACTGTTCGGCTTTGTCGATGGAGAAGGTCAGAATTCCACCCCAGATCTGTGACTCGAGAGGATAGGTCTTGAGAGTGAAGCGCGTCACGATGCCACATTGGTTGCCGCCGCCCTTGAGTGCGCGGAAGAGGTCAGGTTCGGAGGTTTGATTGACGTTGGCGATAGTTCCGTCAGCAAGAACAACCTCGTAATTGAGGACATTGTCGCATGCGAGTCCGTGTAACCCGCTGAAGTAGCTGAGACCGCCTCCCAGTGATTTATACACATCCACCCAACGCGCGCCGGTTCCCACGATAGCATGACCTTTGTCGGCCACATTTTGGGTTCCGTTGATCAAGTCCAGCGAGATGAGGACGCCGCCATCAGTGCTAGACCAACCGGGCGATGAGCCGTGACCTCCGCTCTTGATGGCTAGCCGAACATCTTTGCCGGAGGATGACAGTATCTTGACGATGGATGCCACCTCCTGTGCGTCTTTTGGGCGAGTGATGCAAATAGGGCTCAGATTGCCTGCAGTTTGGCTCCAGTAGTTATCCCTGATAGCTTGGTATCCGGTTGAGTTCGGCGCCAGGAACGCCTCGGCTGGTAACGTCGCAGCAAGAGCCGAACATACTTCACCCGCGGTTGAAAAGGCAGCGCCTTCTACAGCAAGGAGGACTGACATCGTGAAGCCTAACAGTAAGGTGTGGCGCATCTGGCGGACCAAGCTGCTCCACATGATCCCGCAAATTGACGTTGGACGAACAATGAGGTCCAGCTGAAGCGATGAAGAAGTAGAGAAGCTGGACAGTGTTGAATGGCGAATCCCCCGCATTTTAAACATCTCCCACCGGGTTGCACGCGCACAAGAGTTGAGCTAAGGTGACCCGAGTAGCTCGGTTTGGCAATCAAACTCAATTCAACTACAGCAAGGGCACTGATCCGTAAACTCCGGTGCATCCGTAGGCCGAGCAACCCGAGCGGTTCGCATCTTTCTCGAGTTTTGACTTCCGGCAACTGGCTGTTCGCAAGCATGACTGATTCTCAATAACTTCAAGCAAGTTGGGGATACTGGAGTGTGGTCTGTACGGGGTGTCCTCAAAGACACCGAATAGTGCTAGGCACGGTCGGTTGTGATGAACTCCTGGACAATTAGTGCGCTAGTTTTATTGGACAGAGATGCGACAGTGGTTCATTTCTGATGAAAAGCGCATGTATTTATGAAAGCCTGCGTAAAATGGTTCATTCATGCATATCCCACCGGCTGCTCCGTGTGCTACTTTACGCCAATGTGACACTACTTCGGCAAATGAGACAGTTCAATCGACAACCCACATAGCTTTCATAACAGATAACAAGAACTTGACAATGTTTCAATTGCTAGTCCGGGTTCTCGATGCCCTAGGTCGGCAGGGTTTACAGTCATTACTACCTCAGCAACCTCAAGGAAGCGCTTTTCGTTGGTGAGCCTTTTCTCAGCGAAATTGGGAACAGGTACTTTGCCATTGAACCTAGAAAACTAGTCTATTAAATAACCCAGTAAAAGATGAACCAGAACCAGAACCTCTATACGAAACAAAAAGTGACAGGAAAATCTAGACCTCCAGCTTGACACCAGTGAGCTTCAAACTAAGCTCCCAAAGCTTGTTCTCTCCCTCCTCATCAAAAGCATGGGGCCCATACCCGTGATCCGCCATGGACATGGCAGTCTCAGCGGCTGCTGGGCCACCAAGAGCGACGTCAAACAGATACTTCCCGCCCTTGCCCTCCCAGACATCAGCAATGGCAGCCCAAGTAGGCGTCGCAGCGCCCTGCTCCGGAGTCTTAATGCCAGCTGCAACCGCTGCGTCTGACTGCCAGGTCTCAGCCTGCGCAGGGTCGATATGCACGTGGAGAGGAGTCGTGCAGATTCCAGGCTGAACGCTCACGGAGTGCACTCCGCGGGGACCATAGACGCGGTCGATGTAGTTGGACATCCAGATGTTGCCAGTCTTTGACTGGCCGTATGCGAGCCAAGGGTTGTACTCGCCCTTTGTGAAGTTGTAGTCGTCAAATCTGATGGGGGAGAATCTGTGACCCGAGGAGGTGATGGCCACGACGCGGGAGTTAAACTCGGGGGTGCTGCTCTTAATGAGGATGGGAAGAAGAAGAGTGGTAAAGGTGAAGTGGGCCAGATGGTTGACGCCGAACTGTTCGTCGAAACCATCCTTGGTCTTGGTTGGCTCAGGGACTGCCATGATGCCTGCAAGAAGAATTAGTATCTCTCAATGGTAATAGTGACTTCCAGTAGTGGAACCTACCAGCGTTGTTGATAAGTACGTTGAGCTTCCCCGATCTGTCCAAGAAAGCTTGCGCAGCCTTCTTGACAGAGTCGAGGGAGCTCAAGTCCATGTCAATGACCTCAAACTTTCCGTTGCCCTTGGAAGAATTGGTGATGTCTTTAACTATGTAAGGGGCTGGCCCCTAGGCTTGTTCAACGTAGAGGTGCCGTCGATTGACTATTCTAAGCTGAAGAGGAGAAGGACTTTACAAGAGTGGGCACCTAGCTACGGAGACACGTGGTCGGGCTAGGCGGTGTGCCACGGTAGAATAGTGGATCCGGCGGAGCCGGATCTCGGTAACTGCTCCGGCAAAGCCGGAGATCTCGGCCGGGCTCTAGCCCGTGACAAACTACACCCTTGGCCTTTGCGGAGTCTCGAGCGGTAATGTAGACTTCGGCACCGGCAGTGTGGAGCGCACGGGCGGTCTCAAGACCGAGTCCGGAAGTGCCTCCGGTAATCAGGACGACGCGTCCCGTCCACTCGTTGCCGAGCTTGCTGTCCTCAATGACTTGGAGAGCAGTAGGGCGGGCATCTCCGGGGCCCTTGGGGTTGGCGAAGAGATCAGCGTAGGGATGGAAGGCGTCCATTGCAATTGATGATGTGACTTTTGTTATAAGATTTAATGAATTGCGTTACAGCGACTTAAATGCTGTTATTGCTGGGGAGTCTGATTGTGTGAATGTAAGAGTGTGATGATGATCTGTTTTTCAAGACATGAAGCAGAGATGTTAGACTTCTTTTATATCTTTGAGAGTCCCATTTTACTCCCCCAACTCCCATTCAAATTTAAACAATTGCATGTCATGCATGCTGGTTTTCCCGTGTTCTGCATCCCCAATTGCCCGCTCATGGCTGCCGTTGATACCACGCCGCCGTGATGCCCTCACATTGTCCGCCCAAGAATGCGGGGAAAGCGGCTTTTCTCCAGCCAAGGGCGCACTGAATTGTCCGCCCAGGAGCTTCCAATTTTCCGCTCCAACTTGCTTTGAGAGGGCAATTGACGGGGCTTAGCGGAACGTGCCTGGGAGGCGTCACTAGTCCCGATCCTTCAAGGGACTTTTGAGCTTATGTCCGATTCAGGCACCACAGAATGCACTTTTCGGCAGCAGGCAATACGGAAATAGTGGAGGAAACCCAGCGGCTTTGAGGTTGCGCCGATAAAGATGCCACACGTGGTTGGCGGCCCGGCGACGGCCGCTTTTTCTGCATGTCAGACTGAGGTTTCGCAAAGCTCGCTCCCTCATTGTCCCGCATTCGCTGCGGCCGTTTGATGTGAAGCGGAAGAGTTTGCCCGATGCTCGCTCCATTTATCTCATAAGCGTGCCAAAACGCAAGAGCGGATGTAGCAGCGGACCTGTCACCGCGCCTTCACTTCACTCCCTAAGACCAGGACGGGAGGCCGTATTGCCTGCCGGCGAATTCCTCTTTCCCCCCTGTTGCAACTATGTCATCTTCCCTTTCCGAGACGAATGTCTACTCGGATGGCCCGACGGAACGGGCACCTCAATCGTGTCGTCAGTGCAGGTAAGTCTTCACACGGCTGCCAGATGAGCCATCCATAGATGCCTAACTTCTGATCAGGCGCCTCAAGAGGAAGTGCCCGAAAGATCTTCCCTCCTGTGCTCTAGTATGTTTCTGACGCGCTTCATTAGCTATGGTCCATGCTGATGATACTTGCTCAAAGTGCGTTCGGCTTGGGAAAAAGTGCCAGTACCCAGCCGGCCGCAAGACGTATGGCTCGCCACAGGAAGATTTAGAAGATATGCAGTTCACATCATTGTCAACGCCGACCTCGACCTCTGAAGTTTCAACCTTTGTAGCACCATCTGCTTCCAACTTTCCGGCTGCGTTCTTCCTCGATGCAGACCTATTCCAGCCAATCTCTCACGACGCCTTGCGATGTACATCGGAAGTGCCGCCCTACATCTCCGAACTTCTTGGTCTGAATATGATGGCCATCTGTGAATCTTATTTCGGCTCTATCGACCTCTGGTTTCCATTCGTCAGTAGGAAGAAGGTGAGACAAGACCTAGAAGCAGGTGTTTCGGCAGAGTTGGCCCTCCTGCTGCTTTGCATGAAACTTGTATCGGGGTTTCCCGCAACTGAAAACATGCATCAATCTGCGACCGAATCACCCACCTATCAAGCTGCTCGGAGATTTGCAAATGCGTTGGAAGTTATCATTCCCACGTCTATGCGCCTGTTCCAGTCTCTCGTGCTCATAGCTCTCTACGAGATTGGCCACGGCATATGTCCCACCGCTTACCTTACAATTAGCCTTGCTGCAAGGCTCGGCCTTCTGAGAGGGGTGCATGATCGTAACAATGCCACGCAACTGTTCCAAACCCCACCAACTTGGACACACTGGGAGGAGGAGCGAAGAACATGGTGGGCAACTTCCATATTGGAGCGGTATGTTTATCGGACAATCACAGAGCCCTGGAGTTTTCGCGGAGCAGAGACAAACAATCATAGGCAACTAACTTGTGATAGTTACTTGAACCTTGGCCCTACAGGATTTCCTCTAGCTACCCCCGAGCCTGTCCAAGGCGAATTGCTGCCTACATCAGACACGGAATGGTTCCGCGGATCAATTGGAACAAGCCAGCCGCTTTACACGACAGGTTTCTCAACCGACTCGGAGATCGGTCCTTTCGCGCGAACTTGCCAAGCTTCCCATGTGCTCGGTCGAGTGCTTGCGCATAGAAACTCTCGGAAAGACTCCGTAGTTCAAAAGGAAACTCTGGATCAGGCACTCCAGCTCGAGGCAACGCTGGGCGCTCTCGATTCTCACCTCTCTCGGTCTACAGACGGTGGATCGGCAATTGTCGACTTGGCTCTCTGTACAGTCGCACGGCTGACTTTGTATCATGGCTATGCATGCATCCAACCCGGCGCCAGAGGGGAGAGGTTGCCGGAGGAAAGCGATATGCAAAATGCTTCGATACGAGGGCTGAAGCAAATCATATCGACACGCGGCCCAATGATCGCGAATTTTGTCATTCAGCAGGCCGCAATTGACATTAACAGTCTGAGCCCACTTGTGATCCAAGTGCTGTACGACATTGCCACCGAATGCCAGTGGTTCGTCCGCGAGGGTGATGTCGCAGATGGCGCAGACTCGACTCTGCAATTGGCTATGGAAGCTTTGATACTGCTTTCGCAGCGGTGGACAGTGGCAGGTGCGTATCTCATTCGTCAAAAGTGACATTCGCGTAGCTGACGGCCAAAAGTTCAATGTCTCCATCTCTTGAATAGTTCAAGCGGACATTAATGCGATCTATTATGCCAAGACGGCCAAGAAATGTCATCAGCCTCTGTTTTGCTTCTTTCCACGTCAAAGAACCCAAGTTGTTTTCTCTTAATTGCTTCGCATGGGCCCCCCAGTGAACTTTCAGCAGTGATTGAGTCGTGTGTTGAAGAAAGTTGCCGATCGACCACACCACTACGAATTTGAAACAATGGCAACTTAAATCCAGATCTCTGGGATCGGAGTATAAGGAAAGTCTAGATTGAGTTTGCGCCGACAGTTGAACTTGCAGGGTTCCTTGGCAGCGGGCGTTCGTCTGATGAGGTTGCATTGGATTTGATAAGACGGTAGTACTTCAACCTCAATTGGTCTTCAGCCTCACTTCAACCTTTGGTACGCTCAATCGATGGTGAAAGTCCATGGCCTATAACTGCAAATTAGCTTGGCCAAAAGAAAAAAATCAAAGTGCGTGATCGCGATTGCGGCGCGGTTGTCTCACCGAAAAATGCTGCACCAGTTTTGAGTCCCAGAGTTGAGTTGACCGGTGCCACTTCAACACAACGAGTAGTTCACCAACACCACCCAAAGAGCGTGTTCTCCCCCTCAGTAGCATGGAGCACGAGTCAACTGAACAGATAAGCCAATTCCTGTTGCCGGGACAGAGTGGGAAAGTTAACATCCCGATTCGGCGAACGCTGTGTTGATCACATCGGAAGGTGGGCAACGCCGAAGTGTTTCGGTGGCCCGGGCTCCGGCGCTGTTCATCGGAACTCTCCATCGGAGGATATGTCAAGTCAAGATCTCGGGGGGGGGGGGGGGGGGCCCGGGGAAACGTGAAAGGTCCCACCACGGATCAGAACCGATCTCCTGCATCCGACTGAGTCGAGTGAATACAGAATGCCACAATTTTAACTTCCAGCGCAACATCTCCCGTGATGGAGCATGCGGGCTCCTCGGTAAACTCTGTTGATTGTTTCCCACGTGAATGGGATGCTTGCACTGCTCCAAAAGTGGTCGGTGCTGACCTCATCCAAATTGCATACTGAGTCAGCGTCGTGAGGGAGTCCTTGAACGCTCCACACGACGAGATTCGTTCAACGTACAATGAGCAAAATGACCAATATGGGTATAAGTGTGGCTCAAAATTGGTGCGTCGTGGGATTTATATCTGTGAGGTTGCGGATGGACGGAGGTTGGTAGTTGTCGAAGGCTAGTTGCGCTTCGAAACTTGGAATTGGGAGATTGGACGTACCAAGTTTTTGCGACAATAGTGCCGCGGAGGCATCCAAAAGGGCCCACTCGACCCTTGAGAGGCCGCGAGTCGGTCAGCACTCGAATATCGATGACACACGACGTGGTCACTGATATTTTACAGCCCAACGGGGCTGTCGGGGCTGACGACGACCCTCTTCACGTGTCGCCGAGAGAGCCTAGACGTCGCCGAGGTGTTCATGGGCATTCCGGATTGTCTGTGAAAGGTCGCCGAAACTCTCATGGCACTGACAGGGGCAGTGAGCATCAGGTGAGCGTCGAGCAGCAGAATTCGGGACGTGCCATCCCGCAGAACTGACTCGCCAGAGATCTCCTGAGTTGAACAACTCGGCTCCGACTGGCCCCAAATACTACCATGTTCAGAATATGGCAACGTTTGGAACTGGCGGGGCTGTTTCTGGACAACTCATACGAACAATATTACAGATACCGCCGTTACCAACCTTTGTCGTCGATGGGTGGCTTGGCGGAGGTTCGAGGCGTGTTGACTCAATTAACTTATATTGAATCTCGGGGTTGACTACCGATTGTAAACTACAATCCACGGGGTGATAGGCATGATGAGGCGTCAACTACTTGACGGATCCGAGAACCCGCATCCGAATACGCAAATGAGCTGAGGATAAGAATTCAGGTGAGGCAGCAATCAGATAAGGTAGTATGCAACATGGAGTCGGCTAGTCAGCAAGTCGTGAAGGCATCGGGCCGCGAGGTTGCAAGCCGACTGGCAGTTGGAATTGGGTAGGTATCTGACTCGGGACTATGCAAACACATGCGAGAATGGCTAAATGTCTGGTGATCAAGTCTCGTGATTGAGTCGACGGAATTCAACACAATTAAGCTTATCTTTGAACAACAACACAAGACACTCTGTCGACGAAGTATCACATATCACGACACAATTGAGTAATTAAACAAGCATTTGAGTTGACTTAACGTTCACTTACGTAAAGGCAATCTTTGATCTTAACGTAGCATGTTGCTAGTCTACTCCAATTCTATCCCCAAAGTCTAACAGTACACAAAACCAGGATACAAAACATAACTCGCGTGATAACAGATGCAGAGGGTGGTATAAGAGGACAAAATGTATTGACATTAACTCGTGTGGCAGTGTCCCGGGGGGTTGTAAGAGGAGACCTCTAAAGCTCCTTTCCGTTCCAGACGTCCCTGAGGGGTAATGGCTACTCGCAAAGTTCGCAAAGCTCACAAACATGACTCTCGCCAGGTCTCGTCTACGAGGCGCTCTCAATGGCGATGTCGTCGGTCCATATCGATTAACGCGCTTAGTTGTGGGAGCCCTCGCCGATGCAGAAGGGGACGGGGTAGGTGGTGCTGTTGCAAAGGCGGATGACACCCTTGACCCAGTTGAGGTTGCCGTAGGACTGGTCGGTGTAGGTGTCGGAGGTGAAGGGGGTGGCGGTGGGGGAGTCGGTGCAGCCCTCGAGGATGTTGCCCGTGATGCGGCGGACCTGGGGCTGGGAGACGACGAGACCGAACTGTCCCTCGGGAACAGTGAAACGGAGATTCTGAGACTCAGTGGAGGTCCAGGTCTTGGTGTAGGAGACGGAGAGAGAGACACCGAGGGCGATCTTGGGGATGGTGTAGGACACGCCGGCAGTGACGCCGACGGAGTTGGCAAGGGAGTAACCCTTGTCGACAGAGACAGCGACGTCGTTGCCGACAGAGTTGACGACGGGAGACATGGGGACGTCCCAGTTGAGGAAGGTGTCGTCGGTGAAGATCTGGAACTCGGTGGACTCGTCGCAGCCGCGGCGCTTGAGGCTGGGCTCAGGGGCGGAAGCGATGCGAGCTCTGGGGGCAACCTGGAGGTCACGGGCCTTGATGGCCTCGTACTCGTAGTCCTTCATGACGGTGTAGGAGTCATCCTCGCCAACAACGACGACGTCATCGAAGTTGAGGGCGACGGGCTCCGGGCTGGCGACAGCAGCGCCGAGAATGGCGGAGAGGGCGATGATGGAGAAGCGCATTTTGAGGGTTTGAAAAGAGTATAAATGGGTCTCTTGCAAAGGAGTGGCTTTGAGAAGTAAAGACTGAAGGTTGATGTGGGAAAAGAGTGTGGGGGACGAATGGTAATGGAGAATGGACTGGCCTTTCAAGGTGATGATTCCAAGACTGCGGGTGGGAGTCGGCTGTCTTTATACAACAGGGACATGTTGCATCTCGAGGGCGGCAGTGAAGGGACATCCCCAGTCTGAGAACCTTTAGACTATCGGATGTCTGTTCTTGCTCGACAAGCCGCAGCCTGGCCGTTGCGCTCGAATGTTTCCACTGCCTCAGTGTCCCCCTTGTCCTGGCATAGACGGTGAAGCGCACATCCGCGCGCGAGATAGTCGGCCGACAGACAGTCGAGCACAAGCCAAGCGCAAGTCCGGGGATGCCGGTGCAGGAGAAGCACCTGTGATCACATCGACGGGGTCTGCTTTCCAGGTCCTTTCCAGGGCGGAATGTCATCCAACTCCCTAATGGGGAGAAGAGATAATATCGGCTTCATACTATGACTGAGGCGGTCCCAACTGCAGTGCGACTTTCCGATGACTCGAGAGCTGCAAACCGGAGATCGGTGCGGTCCCGGCAGTGGGGGGAGGCGCGGATGGATATCAGATGGCATTCAATAGCACGAACACGAACAAGGCAATACTGGGGTCTCCCAGTTTCACATTGAGAATCGTCCAACCAGATCCGGGCTAAGAAGGGAGCTCAAGGTGTGCGGACCGTGGAGTTTTGCGGCTCTGAGGTCGTTTCTGCCCAATTGACTTTCGGGAAGTTTACCGAGTCATGACAACTTCACTCTGGCCCCGGCTCACCGTTTCATGCGACATCATCCATGCCCCTGCAGTCCCCAATGAGGCAAGAGATTATTTACTCATGCAATCCTGGCCCCCCTGCTGACCCCGTCCTTCCCCCCCTGGACCAGGAAGCCCACCATGGTCCATCAGACGCGAATACTCCTCCATCAGCCCAGCTAGCTTGGAAATCACCAACACCGAAGCCCCAAAGGGCTGAACGATGCCCTGCTTCGCTTCTCGCCTCACGCCTAGCTTCCCCTTTAGGGCGCACATAGAATTTGATAACGGGAGCGAGGAGACTAGCCAACGAGGCCATCAAGGGATTTCCAGCACCGCCCGGAGGGGCGCCGAGAGGTGACATGGCATCCACCGGCGCGTCCGCAGTAGATGAAGATCAAACTCCCTGGACAGGCCACACAGGGTCTTCGGGCTCGGTGAAAGGGTCGCCGGACGTAATGGCTGTTCGGGTGGAGACCAGCGCTGCGCACTGAGCAGTCGGATGACCTTTACCGCTCGTTGGAACTTGGCACGTCCTGGTCGTCCGCGTGGTTGTGGTATGTGCAGTATCCAACGGGTGCGCATGGAGGTGTCCAGTTGTTTATCACAAAGTAGGCACTTGACTCGTACTGCACGTGGAAGTCATCCGTGGATATAAACCACCAGAGCCTCCGCCCCAGGATCATGATATCTCACTTCCAGCTCCATCCACGCCCACCACATTCTTTTCTTGTTCCGATCTAGTAATCAGAACCAACTCAGTTCATTCATTTCACCACCAACTCCGTTACAGTCACTACCTTCTCCAAACCCATCCCACCCAATCACTCTCACCACCGCCAAAATGCAGTTCTCCATTGCTAAGGTCGCCTCCCTCTTCGTGCTCGTTTCCGCTGTGTAAGTCTCAACTTGTCTCGGTATCAATCGAACATCAGTGGCTAACAGACTACAAGTTCTGCGAACTTGCACGACAACTGCGCCTGCCACAACGGCGACAGCTACAACTGGCGCATCACCATCAAGGCCTGCGAGCTCTACAGCTCCAAGGGCTACGAGTGGGGCGTCGGCGTCTACGACGAGGCTTCTGGACGCGTTAGTTTTTCCCCTCCCTCCCCAGCCAGCCGCTCGCGGCTCGCCTATCCCATCAATCTCGCTAACCCACTCGCTAGTGCGTCAAGAAGACCGACAACGACCAGCTTGCCGGCAACGAATGGGAGGCTGCCTGCCGTGAGGTCGCCACCGGTGAGGGCTTCGCCTGCGCCGACGGCAAGGGTCTCTGCTGCAAGGCCGACTCCGACTCCGTCCGCGGCCGCTGCTAAGCGTCTCTCGTGGAGATGCTGGGGTCCAGATCACCGCAGGGCTTATCTTAGTCCTGCCCTTTTTTCCCTTTGAACAACATACCACACACGAAGCGAACCGGCCGAAGCCCGTCCGTAAGGCTGGCTGGGAACATTCATCATTGCTCCACCCACATCCTTAGCCGGCTCTCTGGATCGTGGTGCCTAGGAGATCTTCAGAGAAATGGCATCTTGACCAGGAAGTGGCTTTTGACAAATCGTTAGCGGAATTTGGTCCGTTTGGTTACGAAATTCTAGGCGTTGTTGGTGTTCGTATCATATACCTGTACTGTGGTGTCTCGTGTATTGTCTATTTGTTCGCAGTTTGTCCCATAGATGACTATAGACTTGCATTGTGTCCAGCATAATTCTTCATCTTCATCGTGTTCATCGTGATCTGCTTTCATTACTTTCCGAGTATGATTCGGCTATCACTATTTGGGGCGCCACATCTAACTATGGTCCGACTTTACACATGCTGTAAGGGGCTGGCCCCTAGGCTTGTTCAACGTAGAGGTGCCGTCGATTGACTATTCTAAGCTGAAGAGGAGAAGGACTTTACAAGAGTAGGCACCTAGCTACGGAGATACCTGGTCGGGCTAGGCGGTGTGCCACGGTAGAATAGTGGATCCGGCGGAGCCGGATCTCGGTAACTGCTCCGGCAAAGCCGGAGATCTCGGCCGGGCTCTAGCCCGTGACATTACCTCCCCCCTCCCTT